>CBVK0102270126.1:0-11995 GCA_900067695.1 Picea abies | reverse complement strand
TAGTTAAAAAAAATTAAGTTCATCATAGTTGAGAGTATTTGGTGTTTCCCCTTGTGGATCTCGTGTTTGATGGAGATGTGTAAATGGCTTATGGTCGTTTAGATCCATTGGACAATTGTTGGTGATTTATTGACCATTCACTCCACTTTTTACATGTTGATGCACTACTTACGTCACCTTGCTTTTGCAATGGTTCTTGTGTGAGTCCTATCAACAAGGTGGATTGGTGCACTATCCATTCTAATGCTTGCCACATGTGTCGCCATCATCAATGTTTCTCATGTCCTTTGTCATCATTATGTAAGTTTTAAACTTTTACAATAAAACAATGCACGCACATATTCTTTATAAATAGAAAAATAAACAATATAATTCACACATAATACTTAGAGATTTACCTTGGAAACCCTTAACTAAGAAAACCAACAAATGTTTAGAGCCGCACCTCAAACTCTCATTGTATTAACTTCACCATTTACAATACAATATATAGGGTCCCATGGCATCTAAAACCCTGATTCATTTACCTAGGATAAATGTCTTGACCGAAATTACATTACAATGGGCCGAAAAACACCAAAAAAGGGGCAAAAACGAACCAAAAACAAGCCATTTTTTTTTCCAGGTGGCTTCACCCTCTAACCCCAGTTAGGGGGGGGGTCTACCAAACGTCCCTTACTCCCCATGCAACATACAGTGCATGGGGCTAATCATGCAAAGGATATAACACATCACACGCCACCTCTTCTTCCCCACTTGGCTTCCTCAAAACCAGACTCTGTTATGATACTGCAACTTTCTGTTTGGTAATGATTTATGATCCAAGTGAATGTTATGAAATGAATTCTCTCACAGAAAAATCCATTCCTTGCGGTCATTAATATTGCTCCAAAAATTCTCTAATAGTCTTCGACCATGTCATTGCTTCCTATATAACATTTCCCACCTAAATTCTTCATTGGCATGGGTAGACGAAGCAACATGATCAGATTCCTTTAATTTGTGTCGAGAAATTAACATATTGGCCCACACACTATCATTAAATGATATCAAGTGATCTTGATGGTAACCATGAGCATGCTTGTGGGAGCACTGCATGACACATTTGTGGGAGCACTGGCCATAATCCCTGGTGGGAGCACTGCATGACACATTTGTGGCTATTTGAAATTATTGCAACGATCCTTCAACTATAATTGCATAGATAAAATGCCTTTGGTTAATGTGGCATCCAATCAACTATCTTGACATGCATTTGTCGTAAAACTTGAAACTAACATTAGCATTTCTTTTTGTGTTCTTTATATGATGTATGAGAATATAAATATTTGAAAAAACTTATTTCTCTCTAGATATATTGAATGCGACAATTTACATGGTTGTCAAATATGCATTCTCTTATTCCCTTCATGAAATTTGAGGGCTTTCATTTCTATTCGTAACCATTTATTGATGACACGTGTCCATCAATCCGAATCAACCCTACCGAATAAGTTGCACTTTTGAAAATGATTAGTCGAGGCTATGTTATGTACATTCCATGGGGTATTACTTTTGGAATATTCTTCTTTTTATGTCGGGATCTAAGGTATTATTTCCTGATATTTTGAGTATAGGAAAACAAATTGGTGGTATCTAAAAGAGAGGGTACATGTATGTCTTACAAAATATGTAGGTAACTCTTTAGTGTGCAAGAAGCAAACTCTTTAGTCGTCATTGCTAAAACAATTTCAATAACCTTATTTAGTGATTTAACACATCTACGAATTGCTTGATTCTAATTTCTATAATGGTACATGTTTTTTTCAATTTATATGTTATATGTTACTTTGATATGTTATACCGGTACATGTTTTTTTCAATTTATATTTGCAAATGTGACATGCATTGGTTTCATTTATCAAATTACTATGTAATGAGTGAGATGTGTGAATGCCTTTGAATGATTGTATACATAAGTTTATAAATCGTCTCCTTAAACTAAGACATATTGTCACAGGTTCAAATCCAGAGGGGGGTAGGGTATGTATACCTTCGTAGATTTTACCAGTCAAATCGTTGGGCGGAAGGGATCCCTTGTCCCACAAACAAGGGGGTCTCATACACCAATTTGGTGTGTTGGCTTTGCCATGACCTTAAAAATAAATTATTATTATTATTATTATTATTATTATTATATCATGCCAGCATTTTTTAACATATTATACCCACATCTTTAGAGGACAATGGTAAATATTAAGTTCATTGAAATTAAAATGTTTTTGACTATTTTATTTTTCAATTGTTTGTTTGTATGGTTGGCTTTATTGATGTAAATAAGGGAGTCTTTTCTCAAGCAATATACTTGAAGTTAAAAGACATAAGACATATCGAGTTTCATATTGAAAAAATACACATATAGATAAAGAGATAGTGAGTGTACCAAGTGGGTTAGTTTGATTGGTTAAGTACATTAAACTTCATACAAGAAGATTCAGAGTCAATTCCTTTTATTTAATGTCCCTTTTAAAAACACAAACATTTTATTACATTCATTTTAGATATTTTTCTAGAATTTATGATAATAAACCAACATAGATCTAGAATTTATGATAATAAACCAACATAGATCATGATGACATGTTTATGTTATTATATAAAACAATTTACATATTTGTTTCATAAAAAAACATTGAAAAAGGGGTTGAGAAATTTAGAATTGAGTTTTCTTTACAGTTACTGGCCATGATTTATTAGTTGATATAGATTCCACCTATGTTCAAAAAAATTAAGGTTTGTAAACAATTAAGGCTTTATTGGTGGTAAGAGATTAATAGCCAAGTTGATCATTGTTCTATCATTCTCTTTTTATTTAAAGTGGTTTAAATCTTTTTATTTAAGTGATCTAAATTTTTTTATATAAGTGAAAAGATTTGTTGTTAAAATGTTATGATTTTAATTTTGCAAATTGCTCTTTGGTTATGTTTGAGGATGGCCATTTTAGCATCGAGGTTTTAGTGGTGGTAAGAGATTAATAACTAAGTTGACTCATTGTTCTATTACTCTATATGTATTTATTTGTCTATATGTATTTATTTGAAGTGTTCTAAATTTTTTATAAGAATATATATATATAACAAAAACAATTAGTGGTTTTATTATAAAAGAGGTTGTGTATAGACAAAACCAACCAGAAAGTACAAAAAATCAAAATGCTATGAGGCTTTTAGTAGAGATAAAGCCTTACAAATTCTCATGGAGCATCTTCTCTTAACAAAATTTACAAAAAACTTATAGCTAACCTTCTAGGTATAAAATTTTACATAAGAGGAGAGTAATAACACAAATTTTCATTGCATAAGAAAAACCTAGTCTAATTGAGTTTGAGCTCAGTGTCTACCAAAACTGGAGTGTTCTTTGGAGATGCTTGTTCAGTTTGAGGATACAAGGGTTGAATTACTTCACATGGAGCTTTCAAACCTGCTAATGGAATTGAATTCTACTAAGTTGGTGCTTTTGATGAGTGCACTGGACTTTCCTGAGAAGTGAGCGAAGTTGGTCTAAGTGTTTGTTGACTGTGCGAAGAACTATAGCCATTTCTTTATCCCGCCTTTTCTCTTGCTCTTGAAATTGTTGTTTCATATGGGCATTGGAAGCTCTGAGGGTTATCATTTCTTGTTGTTGTAGATTTATATTGTTCTTCATTTCTTCCATTATGCACTTTGTACAGTCATAGGGGGCTTGACTTCCACACCACGTGACTGGAGGCTGGCGGAGATGAACAATTTTAAGTTGAAAGGAAGAACGATAGTTGAATGCTCCGATATAAAGGTAAGAGCCAAATAAATCCCCGAGACGACCTACTTCTTCGTCGCTAGCATGACTATATACTCGGCCCTTATTTACCACGCACATATGTTAAATTTACTCTAAATAAGCTAACAATCACACACAATACACAATAATTTTTTTTCTCTTCCAAATCAGTTCTTCATCAAATAACATCAAAACTTACCAGAGCTCCCTTCACACGGAAAATGGCTCTGAGAAATTAAAACCACAAACCAAATATGCAACATCAAATCACAACATTTCCTTGATTTGCGTGCTACCAATCACTAAGATTGCTCGTACAATTTTTTATGGATATGTACATGCTGCAATAAATGCAGTTGCCTCGAAAGATGTGTCACCTTGAAATCTGTGCAACTTCGAAAGACGTGCTACCTCAAAATCTATGCGGTCTCAAAAGATGTGTGGCCTCAAAAGAGGTACTACCTCGAAATCTGTGCAACCTCAAAAGACGTGTTGCCTCGATTTCTATGTTGCCTCAAAAGACGTGCAACCTACCTTGGGAAGCATGTTGTTGTTTTTCTTTTCTCACTGAGATGAAAAATCAAATCTGATTTTTCTCTTCACCTCACATGACTTGTGAAATGAATTCTCATTGTGTCTTTTCCTTTACCCTCTCTATCTTTTGTCTTGAGCGATTTACCTAGTCTCAATGGTCAATATTAGATCGTGAGATCAATGGTTCTCTTTTAATTAAATCATTAAGTGACTTTAACTTAGTCACTTTATTAATTGAAAGTCACTTTATAAAAAGACATCCACTTTATTAATAAATTAATAAAGTGAATTCTAGGAAAGGTATATGATACATTTAATGATGATTTCTACAAGTACACACCCTTACAAAAATATATGTATGAGCTACAAACACTAACACACCCTCTTAGCGAGCAAGGTATTCTCCGCCACTCCAAGCTTGTCTCTGAAGAAGACAAACTTTCCCTTGACCAAGGGCTTGGCTCCTCTATAAGAATACATTGGAGTTGAATTACTCCCTTCTGCACTATGTCTCTGATCAAGTGGTATATGATCTCAATGTGCTTTGACCTATCGTGAAACATTGGATTCTCCAAGAGTTTGATGCAATTATGGTTATCATTGTGGATCACAGCTGGCTCAATCTCCTAACCAAACAATCTTGTGAGTAGCTTGTGGAGCTAGATGGCCTCACAACTAGATAAATTGGTCGCTATGTACTTTGCCTCTGTTGAACTCAGTGCTACTGAAGTCTGCTTCCTACTAAACCAGGAAATGACTATTGACCCCAAACTGAAGCAACACCCAGAAGTGCTCTTCCAATTTGTATCATTTCCTTCCCAATCCGAATCAAAGAACCCATGCAACCTCACACCATCTCCACCAAGGTACTACAATCCACATCCTACTATGCCTTGCAAATATCTGAGCACGTGGTTTGTTGCCACCTGGTGAACCTCCCTCGACTCCACCACGAATTAGCTTAGGGTGTTAACAACAAAACAGATGTATGGTCGAGTGTTGACCATATACATTAATGATCCAATCAGCTGCTTGTGTTTTTTGGAGTCTGTCAACTCTGAAACTGAAGAATCAATCTTCTTCAGGTTGGTCACCATCAGTGTGGCCATCGATCTACTATCCTACATCCTGAATTTCTTCAGGATCTCCAAAGTATACTTCCCCTGTCCAAGGAAAATCTCACCCGAGTGCTACCAAACCTCAAGTCCCAGAAAATAATGCATCGACCCGATGTCCTTCACCTCAAATTCTGACGCTAGATCTGACTTGCAACCTGTAATCAGAGTCTCTACACCTGTCAGGATGAGATCATCCACATACAACACCAAGATGAGGATGAAAAATCCAACCAAAAAGAAGTATAGGTTGGCATCTGCTTCACTCTTGGTGAATCCCATGTCCTGCATATAACTGTTGTTCTTGGAGTACTAGGCCCTGGGTGTCTGTTTGAGTCCATACAAGGATTTCTTAAGATTGCATACATATGTCTCCTTGTCATGGACCTCAACCCATATGGCTGCTCAATGTAGACCTCTTCCTCAATAATTTTGTTGAGGAAGGTGATCTTCACATCCATTTGATTGATGCTCCATATCATATTAGAAGATATAGAGATAAATGCTCAAATGGAGGAGTATCTAGATATAGGAGAAAAATTCTCATCATAGTCTACTCCCTCTCTCTAAGAAAATACATGAGCCACAAATATGGCCTTGTACTTATCCACACTACCATCTGTTGTATGCCTTACCTTGTAAAGCCACCTGGAAGTCACAACTAATTTCCCCTCTAGTCTCGGCATAATCTTCAAGACATCATTCCTCATGATGGAGTTGTGCTCCTCCACCATGGCATCTCTCCACGCCTGTTGTTTGGATGCTTCCTCATAGCTAAAGGGCTCTAGGTCTATTATGTTGGTCATCAAGGCCATATACTGCGTAAATTTCCGTGGAGGTATGCTCTCCCTAAATGTGGACCTAGGAGGCTCAACATGCTCTTGATCATCCCGCAAGTTCTGCTCAAACCACTTGGGCCTCCTAATTGAATTCAAAGGGGTTGATTGCTCCTCCACCTCCACTGGAGTCTAGCTCCCTGCACTAGAAGTCTCTGCTCTCGGCTCATCCTTTGGGCCCACTTCCTGTGGACTCTCTACAACTGTTGGTAGATCCTGAGATTTTCTAGATGACAAATTCTCCTCAAACTTGACATCTCATCTCACCATTGTCTTGTGCTAATTTGGAAAGAACACTTTGAAGTCCTTCGAATCCTCATTGTACCCCACCAAAATACCCCTCTCCCATGAGGGGTGCAACTTTGTCCTCTTCTCCAAAAGAATGTGGATGTAGATTGGACAACCAAAAATCTTAAGATGTCATATCTTAGGTATGTTTCCTATGAATGCCTCCTCCGGTGTTTTACCCTCCAAAATTCGGTGTGGGATTCTGTTCGACAAACACACAGTTGTGTTCTAGGCCTCTTCCCACATAAACATAGGAAAACTCTAGTATGCATGCATCAGGGCCTTCACCAATTGATGATAGACTTGTTCTTCCTCTCTGCAACCCCATTTCATTGTGGGTTGTAGGCCACTATCTTCTCCCTCTTAATACCTACCTCCTTGTAGAAATCAGTGAACTATGTAGAGGTGAGATCACCCTCATTATCTTTCCTTGAAACCTTGATATTCCTTCATGTCATGTTATCCACCTGAGCTTTGAAAGCTCGGAAGTGACTAAATACCTCATCCTTGGTCTTCATGAAGTAGATCCAGGTCTTCCTAGAGAAGTCATCACTGAAGTTCACATAGTAGGATTCACCCTTCACTAAAGTTATTGACATAGGCCCTCCAAAGTCTGAATGGATCAAATCCAAGATGCCTTTGGATTGATTCTCGTCACTAGGAAAGGTTTCCTTGACATTCTTTCCAAGTGTTCAGCCTTTGCACACCCCCTGTTGGTTTGGACTGAATTCTGGAAGCCCCGTGACTATCTGCCTCAACAATGGTAAAGCTCTGTGATAGAGATGACCCATCCTCCTATGCCACAGATCACACAAGCTCTCACTAGTGTGCAACAATGTTCATGCAGGCTGGCCCTGAATTCTGTAAAGGTTCCCATCCTTGACTCCAATCCTCACAACAGTATCTAGACTGGCTCCCTTTGGGCGAATGAACACCTTCCCTCTCCAGAAGTTAACATCATAAATTTTTTCCTCCATGACTGATATGGACAACAAGTTCTTCTTCATGCCAGGTATGTACAATACCTCGTATGTATCAAAGGATCCTCTCGATTCAAGTTGGAACTACACTTTCCCTTGACCCTGCACTATATACTTGGCATTATCGCCAAGTTGTATGTGTAGATATGAGTCCTCCTCTTATAAGTTTTTGAATAGCTCTCTAGCTTGTGTCATGTGGAGGGATACGCCTCCATCCAAGTACCATGCATTGCTGGGAGTAGAGTTGGTAGAAAGACAAGACATGAAAGCACAGTCATTCTCAAACTTAGATGTAAGTTCGCTCAACTGTGTCTCTATTGTCGTTGCAACTGTCTGTGACTTCCCTTTGACTTTCTTCCTTTGTGAACACTGAGAAGAAAAATGGCCTTTCTTATGATAGATATAGCATTTGATCTTGCTCATATCTCTCTTCTACCCAAATTTGTGTCCCTCTCCATGACTATCAACCTTCTTGACAACTTCTACATTGCTTTTCATTGTCTTGTTGACAAGAGCTAAGTTGTTATATGTTGCACCTCCTTCGTACTTGCTAGATCTAGACTCTCTATGAGTCTCCTCCTAAATGCAATCCTCCCAACCCTTGGAAAACCCATTCAAAGCAACATTCAGTGATTATGCATCAAGTATTGTTTCTCTTACCGCTGCAAGTTGGTCACAAATATGTGTGATACTCATAAGGTAACTGGTTACATTGTCTGAGGTGGAGGTTATGCATTCTCTGAGATTGGTTTTAAGGATAATCCTTCGACTCATATTGTCACTTTGAAAGAGTGACACAAGGGCATCAAGCATCTCCTTAGATCTATTCTTTTATGAAACATGCAGGATTAGATGATCCTTGATAGCTTCAAGGATCACCCTTTGTGCCTTTATATCCTTCTTATCCCATGTTGCCTACACCGTTGGATCTACCACTGCTAGCGTACACCTTGAGGTATACGTTGGATTTGGAGAAGCGTTGGTCGCAACTTCCCACAAGTCCTATTCCTTCAACATCACTAAGATTCTTGCTTTCCAAGGCAAGAAGTTGGAAACCCCATCTAGTCGATCTTCGACCTTCACATTGTTGAAATTTTGTTCAATACTGAGAGGGGGGGTGAATCGGTGTTGCTTCTTTTTCTCAATTTCAATTAATTCTTTAATTATTAAAATTATTCACCATAACAATTTATCAACAAAAATGTACAATATACAAAATTAAATGTAACAATCATAAAAAAAAATTATTTCTTTTACAAGCTACAACTTTTAGGAAACATCAATATCCCTTTTTTTTAGCACCAACTCAAGGAGACATTGATCCCCTGTTTTCAAGCAACAACTTGAGGAAGTTGAAACTCTTTGTATATCAGGCTCCAACCTGTAGAGGACTCCAATCCTTTGTTTTCAAGCTACAAATTCTTGTTGTTTTTGCTCCAATCTGTAGAGGAATCCAATCCTCCCTTGCTCCTCCCTTCAACCCTCACTTCATGTGCATGTTTCAAATTTCTTCCTCGGACTCTGCCTCTGTTTAGATCTTATGAATTATCTCTCAAAGACACCCTTTCCTTTCACCATGTTTTTCTGTTTATATAGTCTTCCAAAATGTGTATAATATTGAACCATTGTGTCTCTTTGTAAAAGAGGAAATGAACCAATGTGCCTTTTCATTTTATTAATAAAATAACAAAAATGTTGTCATTTTCATTAAGAAAAAATGTCCTCTATTTATTATTCTATGTAACAAGCTCTTCAATTTCAGTTTGTAAGTCCATTTGCATATGTATAATTTGCATACCTTATGAGTCAATGACAGGTATGGATTGACTCTTCTATTTCGATCCTATGCTACCATTGCATCCTCGATTCTTCATTAGATTGGATTCGAGCTTTAATTTTCTCTTTGGTCCATTTCATGTATCGAACATTGGATAGGTGTTGGTTTTGTGGCTCCTTTTCCCATAGGACTGAGCATTGTGAGCAATAGCTAAACAAACAAGGTGCAAAGCCTATTCTTATACTTTAGCCCGAATGCACTTTTCTTTTCACCATGTGACCATAAACTATATCCAGGTGTTTATCCCGATATTTTAATGGCTTCAAAACTCCATATGACTTTGACTTGTGACCAAGAGCGGGCGCAAACAATGCTTACCTAGGCACCAATTAAATCGACGGTTCAGACTTGATCAAGTGTTGAGTGGATGGTCCAGGATTATCTAAGCACTTAATTAAATCGACGGTTGGGTTTTAATCAATGATTGAGTGGAGGGTCCTAATTAATTTTTCATTTGAAACATGGACTCGAGTTATCCCCAAGCCAAAAATGTGACAAACCTTAACGCTGACATGTGGAAAGTTAAATTTCGCATAATATTACTTTCGCGCCCACCCCTTGGTAATTAATGTTCATGCTATTTCAAATGCGAAATCATTTCAGGTCATTTGATCATGCTTCCATTCTGATCCAATGACCAATGATCAATCATCATTTTCCACTGTTGATCCATAGATTTTACCATTCATGTGGCTTAGTCCAGTGATCTAACGATAATTTGTAATTTTTTCATACCTATAATGACGATTAGAGCATCGATCATTTACAGTAAAAAGAGGAAAGATAATTTCAAGTAGGTTAGGATCATGTCTCTTTTGATCCCTGTATTCATTTAAATTGACTAGGTGGTCAACGCCCATGGGTATCTTCATAATCATGCTCGTGTTCCCTCTCTGTGCTTTTTCTAACTCTATTAGTGATATGTGGTTTTGTTGTTGTCCTTCTTCATTCACAATGCTTTTCCTTGAACCTTTGTTGATAGCTTGGTCTCCAAGTTCACTAATGATCCAAAGTAAAGTATATCCCTCTGGAGCCCATAAAGTGGTCTATTTGGTCATTTTATCCATTGAAGATTATAACCATATTGACCTCTTTTGACATCAAAGACACCATCATAACACCATGTCCAACATTGTGACCCCCTTTTTGCATCAATGACAACATCATAAAACCATGTCCAACATTGATCATATTGACCCTCTTCGACATCAATGCCAACACCATAACACAATGTCCAACATTCTCCCCCTTTGACATTGATGGCAACAAAGTAAAAACCCATTTTTAATCCTAACTGGGTTTTACTATTTATTCTCCCCCTTTGAAAACAATGGTTGAAGGGATATTTCTTTGCTCCCCCTAAGGTTATACTCCCCCTTGTTGAACCCCTTTTGTGCTTCCTCCCCCCTATTCTATTTTTCCTTCTTCTTTTCCCCCTTCTATACTTTCCTTTTCCCCTTCTTTTTCCCTTTCTTGGTTTTGATAAGACTACTAGTCGTTTTTTATGTTCGTGGATTTTCAGACTCTCGCACTTGTATTATCTTTCATTCACCCATGTATAAGTCCATCCAACACTTAGATTATTTTTACACCATGAACTTTCAGACTTTTGGACTTGCGGACCTATATGATGTACCTCCACTCTCTCCACTGTCCACCCGACACTTTCCAACACTTATCCATTTCATACATTCATACTTTCATACTTGTGGACCTTCGGACTTGTGGATTTGTCGTTTCGTACTAGTCGCCCGCCCCTATTCTCCGCGATTACTTGTCCCTTCACATTTTTTGATGCCACATTTATTGTGAAGAAAGACAAATACTCAAAAATGGGAATATTCAGAAATTTGAGAAGAATAATATGCTCTCCACTCGATCTGTGAGGTGAACAACATGAGTAAGAAAGACAAATACTCAAAAATGGGAATATTCAGAAATTTGAGAAGAATAATATGCTCTCCACTCGATCTGTGAGGTGAACAACATGAGTTACCTCTTCTTCCTAAAGGTACTCTGAAGAAATTTTCTGGAGATGGAACTATTGATGCTAAGAGACATATTGATTTGTTTCTGGATGTTTGTGATTTCCATCTTGTTGAACGTGATGACATAATGGTAAGGTTGTTTCTCCAAACTTTATCGGGCCAAGATTACGAATGGTACACCACATTGCTTGAAAGGTTAATCAGCTCTTTTTATGACCTTGAAGCTATGTTCTTGAATATGTTCTCTCCCCCAGTCGCATATCATACCCTTCTCACTAATTTCACCCAAATTTATCTAAAGAAAAACGAGAGAATAAGAGATTTAAATCTCATATTCAATAAAATATTGAACAAGATCCCTGAAGATAAAAGGCCAAATGATCTAGTAATACTCAGTTGCTATAAAAATTCCATGCCACCCAATGTGAAGTTCGCCATTAGAACTTCCCAAATTGATACTCTAGATGAAGCAATGACCAAAGCTACAGAGATGGAGGAAATCATGATTGAAATGGGTGTTAACCTTGACATTATTCTCGAAAAAGTACAAAGGCAGATGGGTAATATAAATAATGATGATCAAGAAGCATCTAGTTTGAAAAAGAATGAAGAGGTGAGATCG
>CBVK0102270060.1:0-13118 GCA_900067695.1 Picea abies | reverse complement strand
CCCCCTCCCGCTCCCCTCCCCGCCCCTCCTCTTAGTTGTCCAACAAGCTGCTCTTAAATAATCAAATAAAATAAAATAACAACATAATACTAATCATTTTTATCATTTTTATTGGGCACGATGCTTAAGATCTGAAATGACTGAAAAAAATAATTCTCGAAGTTTTAACAACCAATGGATTTTCAGTACTAATATTCTTTTTCTTCAAATCAAAGATCTGCTTCTCATATTGTTCAATCATGATTTGACTCTATGATTTTAATGATTGATTTTCTAACTCGAGCTCAACCAAATTACTTTTTAACAATGGAACCACAACATGATATTTCTCTTCCCAGAACCAGACTTCGAAAATAAAACCATCTTTCCCTTTGTCTTTAATAATAGGAGACGACCCATTAGGCGAATAGTCTTGTTGTGTAAGAAAATTGTCTCACTTGGATTCATTATTCCCAAATCGACAACAATTGGAACTAGATATAGGATCAACCTCATACTTCAAATCATGAGGAAGGTGATTTTCCTTTGTTTCAGATTCCTCCAAGTCAACAACAGTAGAAAAAATGGAATCAAAGACTTTTCTAAACTTATTTCTTTGAGTTTGTGAAAATCTCCTTGCTAACTGTTTACTTTTTCATTTGATTTTGTTTAATCTGGGTATATGTCTGATTGTCAAACATTTTCCTACAAGTTCAAATGAAAGAGTGTCATCTAACTCAGGAATGAATTCATCACACTTCGAAGAACCTTCTTTAAGCCTTTTGGAAGAAGAAGGAGTAACCTGTGATGAAGGTGGGTTTACAGATTTCTTATCTTCAGGTGACATACTCGATTTGCGCGATTTTGAGGAAGGCTTAAGATTAGAGTCATGGAAAATTACAGAAAAATTAACCTTTGACTGATCCTGAGGATAATGTTCACAGATAAACATTGGATCACTAGAACTTTTTTCAGTAACCTCTGGAATCTGAGTTTGGTCAAAACCATATTTACAAAGAAAATCCTCCCAGGAAAACCCTAACTGTGTGAGCTGAAATTCGACTATCATACAAATCAACCCATAATGAAATAAACGCCTCTCAGGGTTACCAAACCCACGTTGGTAAAATTTAGCCATTTTTGAAAGACGTTTATACAGATAATGTGGAAAATTTAATTCAAACCCTAAGAAAGCCATCAAGACTCTGAAATGATAGTATGATGCCAAGAAAAACTGCCCTTCACAAGTAATATAACGCTTAATGATGAAAACCAAAGCGTGCCATTCCTTTTTAACTTGACAGATGGGCATACCTTCTGGATTGTATTTGGTCTTGGCCGACACCATGAATTTGGACCATGGGATATTTTGACTGGTAATTTTTTGTACCATTTCTCTCTGGAACGAGCCAAATAAGTAGCTTCAGCGATTATGGCTTCATTGAATTGAATTTCTATTTCTCCCACCCTTGCAATTCGAGCATCAAAATTATGCGCGATATCCCTCGCTACTCCCAGGTTATGACCACGAAATGACATAAGAAAATTCACCCATCCCACTCTTTGTAACATAGGTATACACTCGTATGCTTCTACAAGTTCAGGGCCTGGGTGTTTGACTCTAGGAACAGGGACCATGATAAAATAACAACCAACAGGGTATTCAAACAAAAATTGAAAGGAAAATCATGTAGGCTCAACGATTATCCTTGAACCAAAGTAACCACATAAATGCGAGAGCATGGAGCCACAAGGAAAGGCATAATTTCACGAGAAGGAGATATGACCAGGTACAAAGGTTTCAAATCACTAAGTTGCAGAAGTAATGGTGAAAATAAATGACTTCCCAAAATGACAATGCATAAGATGATACTACGGATTTCAATGCCACTTGCCACCAATGTATGGCAATGTATAGTTCTTTCACGATTCTCAAACGAATTAACTCTTGGGAGAAATATTCTAATGATTTAACTACAAGGAATTATGTATGTTAATCATAAAAAATGATGAGATTGTCAAGTAATTTCAATAATGGTAAAAAATGAATCATGCAAAACTATGATTCGAAATATACCCAAATGAGTTATTGATTATCATAGTTTTAAATTATAATAAGATTTAAGACCATTGGGATTTAAAACCAAAACAAGTCAAAACTTTGGTTATTCATCCAAGTGTGATTCTGTAGCTCATGTAAAATATTGAGAATCAAAGGATAAGAATAATAACAAAATCATTCTTGCTTATCATCCCTTGAAATCCTAAATACGAGCATTCATTAATCAACCAAAAGTCCTACAAACAAGGATCTTTGAAATCATGTTTGAATTTCATGTTGAAAATCATGAAATTCAAAACAATAAAATAATCAACGTAAATATAACATAATCTCGTAAATATAACATAATCAATGTTAGAAACACTTTATTATATTCAACATATTCAATGATGTAATTTCTAGTAGCAAGATCATATTTCAAAACATTTACAAAATTCTTAAGTAAACTATTCTAATCAAAGAAACAAAATAAATACAAAAGAAAATTTTCTCATACCAAATAAAAGGGACCATAATTTGTAATCAATCAATCAAAGAAAATTAGGGGGTTGTTTTCCACAACATGTTCTTTAAAATTGATCTCTTGTTCAGATTTAGCACTATGTTTCATTGAGAAAAACCCTAGTCTTGAATATCCCGCAACAAATGTTTTTTCGAGAAATAAAATGACAACATAGGGGCACCACTAGTTGAAACTCGGTGCCTCGAATCCAATGCAACTGATGGTTTTTCCATATAAGTCTCATTTTGAGTTTTATCGTGAGTTGCAACTCGCTTCCTCAAGCCATTCAGGGACATGTTGGCAATTTGGTCCGGAGGCATAAAATCCAAACCGAGCACCATAACGAAGTTATGTAAGCTCTTGCACATCTATTTGGTCAATGCCCACGTGACCATACTACCAACAATCACTCGACACAATGTTCTTGAAAATTGACTTCTTGTTTAGAATTTGAACTATGCCTCATTGAGCAAAACACTAGTCCTAGATATCCTGCGACAAACACTTTTCCCAGTAGTTGAATGACAATGAAGGGGCCCCACTAGTTGAAACCTTGTGCCTCAGATCCAATCCAAATGATGGTTCATCCATATGAGTCTCGGTTTGAGTTTTAAGATGAGTTGCAACTCGCCTCCTCAAGTCATTCAGAGACATGTTGGAAATTTGGTCTGGGGGCATAAAATACAAACCGAACAACATAAAAAAAATTCGTAAACTTTGACACGTTTTTTCCGTGAAGGTCCATGTGACCACGCTATCCACAATCACCCGACACATTGTTCTTGAAAAACAACCTCTTCTTCAGAATTTTCACTATGCCTCATTGAGCAAAACCCTAGTCCCGAAGATCTCACAACAAATGCTTTCCCAAGAAATGGAATTATAGCAGAGGGACCCCACTAGATGAAACCTTGCACCTATGATCCAATGCAACAAATGGTTTATCTATCTGAGTCTCTATTTGATTGTTATAGCGAGTTGCAACTCACTTCCTCAAGCCATTCAGTTCATGTTGGCAATTTGGTTCGGGGGCTTAAAATCCAAACTGAGCAGCATAATGAAGTTTTGTAAGCTCTCACACATCTATTTAGACAATGCCCACATGACTATGCTACCCACAATCATGTAACAATGTTCTTGAAAATTGACCTCTTATTCAGAATTTGCACTATGCCTCATTGAGAAAAAACTTAGTCCCAAAGATCTTGCAACAAATGTTTTTCCGGGCAACAGAATGATAGTGGAGGGGCCCCACTAGCTGAAAACCAATGTTATGGATCCAATGCAACCGAAGGTTCATCCATCCAAGTCCTGGTTTTATTTTTATCACGAGTTGCAACTCACCTTCTCAAGTCATTCAGGGACATGTTGGCAATAGACCTAGACCTAAACCATGACCATGACATAGACCTAGACCCCCCTAGCTCCATATAAGCCTAGGCATAACCTATACTCGACCCTTAACACCCTTCACACTTGAGCCCTAAGTGCACTATGCATATACCTCTTGTTAAAGGCAACACAACCCTTGCACCCACATCACCCACATATTGGTGCTCTAACCATTGCTATATGCTTCAAACAATTTCAATCCTAAGCCCTTAGGTTCTAGCTGTCCCCAAACCCCTATACATCTTTATTCATAAAGATTTATGGTCTATAATAAATGCTATATATGTTTCATTACGATCATGGACGCACTCTTATGACTTGAAATCCTTGTGATTGTTTCTCATCCATGACCAGCAGGAATGCATGCGCATTCCAAGAATGCACATGTGCTTTAGTGTGCATGCCTCCTCAAGCCATTCAGGGAGATATTGGCAATTTGGGTTGGGGTCATAAAATCCAAACCAAGTAGCATAAAAGATTTTCGTAAGCTCACACATGTCTTTTTTTCCAAGACCCATGTGACCACGATACCCACAATCACCCAACACAATGTTCTTGAAAATTGACCTCTTGTTTAGAAATTGCACTATGCCTTATTGAGAAAAACCCTAGTGCTAGAGATTGTCCAACAAAAAAATTTCCAGGAAAATAAATGATAGCGGAGGGGAAGTTGAAACCCAGTGCCTTGTATCAAATGCAACCAACAGTTTCTTCCATCAAAATCTCGGTTTGAGTTTTATCGCAAGTTGTAACTTGCCTCCTCAATCCATTCAAGGACATGTTGGCAATTTTGTCTGAGGGCATAAAATCCAAACCGAGTAGCATAACAGAGTTCTGTAAGGTCCCACCTGTAAGTTTTTACAAGGCCCATGTGATGATGCTACCCATAATTTCCTGGCACATTATTCTTGAAAATCGACTTCTTGTTTAGAAATTTCACTATGCCTCATTGAGAAAAACCCTAGTTCTGAATATCCTCCATCAAATGATTTTTCTAGAAACATAATGAAAAAATAAGGGCCCCATTAGCTAAAAATTGGTTCCCCATATCTAATGAAACTGACGATTCATCCATCTGAGTCCTAGTTTGAGTTTTATCGCGAGTTACAACTCGCCTCCTCAAGTCATTCAGGGACATGGTCACAATTTGGTCCGAGGCATAAAATACAAATTAGGTAGCATAATGGAGTTATGTAATCTCCCACACATCTATTTGGCCAAGTCCCACATGACCATACTACCCACAATCACCCAAAACAATATTCTTGAAAATCGACCTCTTGTTTAGAAATTGCATTATGCCTCATTGAGCAAAACCCTAGTGGCGGAGATCCTCCAACAAACGGTTTTTTGGGAAATGAAATAACATTGAAGGGCCCTCAATAGATGAAACCCAATGCCCCAGACCCAATGCAATTGATGGTTCATCGATCTGAGTCCTAGTTTGAGTTTTATGAAGATTTGTTACTCGCTTCCTCAAGCCATTCAGGGACATGTTGGTAGTATACCTAGACCTAAATCATGACCATGGCATAGACCTAGACCTATACCTAAACCATGGCCTAGACCTATACCTACACCATTACCATGACTTATACTATGAGATAGACCATGACCTAGACCATGGCAAGTCAAGGAATGACAAATAAAGGCACAACAAGGCAATGTCTTGGTATAGGTCTAGTTCTAGGTATGGCAATGCAAGGAAAGGAAAAGCAAGGTAGGCCAAGGCAAGACATGACAAGTCTAAGAAAAGATAGACATGGCAAGGAAATGCAAGGTCTAGGTCTAGGTCTAGGTCTACATGCTATATCTTGTTATAAAAGTTATTGAGTTGAAAGATTAGTTTTTATTTATTTTATTTTAAATAAGGCCTTGAAGTTATGTTGTTTTTCATGCAATCCAAAATAAATTATGGATCAATAGTATAATGAGAATACACCATAAGGATGGAACATAAACCTATTTAGTGACATCCCTTTCTATGTAAATCTTATTAATTATGATAATCCATGTTTCACAACTATGAAGATACCTAAGATATATGAATAAAAATATCTTATGTTATGACATTGAATTTCTCATACATGTATTTTATCTACGATAAATGGGATAACAAGTTGTATAAGTACATGCTTAATAAATCATTTGATTGTAATTTTTAGGTATTAAACTTGTTCATTTAGTACAAGCATTATTTTTTTTAAGCAAAAAAAAAGGTATGATACATGAATGCCATTATTTTTTATTAAGATAACTTTAAAACAAATTCTCTTTAATGATGAAAATAACTATATTTTTACAAACAATCAGTTTTATGAATATCATAATGAAAGTACGTTTTAGATGAATTGTGGTTAGCCAAGACAAGGAAAGTCAATGCAAGGAAAGGCAAGGAAAGGAATGGCATGACAAGTCAAGGCAGGACATGGTATGGAAAGACAATACATGGCATGGAATGGCATGGAAAGGAAAGGCATGGCTTGGCAAGGCAAGGCAATGCATGGCATGGCAGGGAAAGGTATGCCATGATATGGAATGGCATGGAAAGGAAATGAAATACATGGCATGGAAAGGCATGACAAGGAAATTGATGCAAGCCCCAACCTCTCCTAAGGTCTGTGCGACTTCCTGGTTTAGGATCATTCTAGTCAGAAGATGAAATTAGCTCACGGGCTCCCTCCAAGCCCAAAATTTCAATACACAGGTCCTTAAAACTTCTTCCTGAATGTAAATTCTCTTTTTCAAGAGTCCTCGAGCACTAGCAAAGCCTCCCCGGAGACTGAGGGCCAAAACCATGAGCCAAACCTTCAATCCCCAAAAATTTCAGGAATTTTTATCCTTCTTATCTCCGAAGGCACAACCTGCGAACTACCAAACAATTGGAAACAAGATTAACGATCCTCAAAAAGCATCGATATCGATGGATCAACTCCATTGTTTTGGACTTCAGATATTTTTGGCTACACCAACACACGCACAACACTTGCAAAGTATCGGGCATTGAAAAAGAGCAGATCTGACAGCTCCTATTCCACCACTGGATTGATGACTCTCCCTCTCTTTCGCACTCTAGGCTTCAATGATTTCTCAACAACACCTTTTCACTAATTTCCTAGATCGCCAAAAAGGCACTTACGCCCAAGTATCAAATCGACGGTCCCCAGGCACAGATGGATGAACTACTCAGATTCCTCTCTTTCATCCTTTGATGGTTTCTTTTGGTCGTCCACATGACACGACCCTTTGTATCTCTCCATGCCAAAACGTCGAAAGGTTCCTCCATCCTCCACATTCCCCCTTCCTAATCAATGGCCAGGATGCTTTTGAGACTTCGGGGATTTTGTTCTTGTCTGCATGACAATTCAATTTCTACGAAGTGCCATGTCCCTGAACTACGAGATATGTCACCACACATCCTTCTCCAACAGACGACTAGGATTGAATTCGTCCTTTGGGACTTTGAGAGTCCTCACAACAATGCTCTCTATTTCTTCTGGAGTGTCGGACCTTCGGACTTTCGGATCTATTGATGTGTGTCCTTCCCCTGATCAATGCTCCAGATCAACTCCAGACTTTGATGTGTGTCCTTCCCCTGATCAATGCTCCAGATCAACTCCAGACTTCGAGACTCTAGAGAGATTGAACTCCTCTTCACTCTATTCTCCCAGAGTATATATTCTCTACTTCTCCTCTGATTTCAGTGCTTCCTGATAAGTGTCTTCCACCATTTTGATTGTCATGATACTAGATTCCTCTTGGATTTCATATCTCAGGCCATTAATATATCTGGAAAAAATTTCCTCATCACTCTCTCAATGTCATGCTCTGATGTTCAATCTGTAAAACTCCTCAGTGTATTATTTCACTGCCAAGCCCTTATGTCTCAAGTTATGCAATCTCCTGAATAGATTGATCTGATATTCTTTGGGTATGAACTTATCTTTCAATTTAGCTACCATCCTATCCCAATTTCTTTGGGTATGAACTTATCTTTCAATTTAGCTACCATCCTATCCCAATTTTTTATTTTTTTCTTACCTGTGTGCCTTCTCTCGGCTTGCAATTCATCCCACCATAGTGTTGCATGTCCCTTTAGTCTGGAAACAAAATGCTTCACCTTATTTTCATCCTCGATTTCTTCATAATAAAAGTACTTGTCTAAGGTCCTTATCCAATTTAGTAGCTCCTTAACATCCAAGTTTACTTCATACATCGAGACTTCCATTTTTTCTCTTACTCCTAGTTTTACAACTGCTTTCAACAAGCGTTCCTCTGCAGCGTCTCCTTCTGCAACTTCTTCAACTTCCATTTATTCACTTTAGGCTTCACTGATGTCACTAGAATCAAGTTCTATTCTTTGCACTATTTCCATGGCATCCAATCTCACATAGAGTTGCCTCATTTCCCATTCCATGGGTCGATTTTCTTCAATTCTATTTGTAAGACTTTTGGTTGGCATGATTCTAAATTTTCTTTTACACAGAGATTAAATTTAGGCTATGATTCCACTTGATGGAAACCCCACCCTCTCCCAGGGTTTGCACAACCTCAAAGTCTAGGATCGTTCTAGTTGGGAGCTGTAATTAGCTCACGGGCTCCCTTTGAGCCCAAAATTTCAATACACAAGTCCTTAAAAATTATTCCCGAATGAAAATTCTCTTTTTTGGTAGTCCCTGAGTGCTGGAAAATCCTCCTTGGAGACCGAGGGCCAAAACCATGGTCCAAACCTTCAATCCCTGAAAGTTTTGGGACTTCGATACTTTTTATCCTTCTTATGCTCGAACGCACAACCTGCGAACTGCCAAACAATGGGAAGAAAGATCAACGGTCCTCAACAAGCATCGATATCAACGACTCAACTCCGTTGTTTTGGGCTTCAGTGTTTTTTGGCTACACCAACACACACACAACACTTGCAAAGTGTCAGGTGCCGAAAAAGAGAAAATCTGACGGCTCCTATTCTGCCATCGGATGGACAACTCTCTGCCTCTTTTGCACTTTGAGCTTTGACGATTTCTCCACAAATCCTTTTCACGAATTTCCCAGATCATCGAAAAGGCACTTACGCCCAAGTATCAAATCGACAGTCCCCAAGCACAAATTGATGAATGGATCAGATTCCTCTCTTTCAGTCTTCAACGGTGTCTTTTGGTTGTCCACACGACACAACCCTTTGTATCTCCCAATGTCGAAACACCAAAATTTTCCTCCATCGTCCACATGCCCCTCTCCTGATTGACGACCAGGATGCTTTCGGGACTCCATGGATTTTGTTCCTGCCTACACGATGATTCAATTTCGTTGAAGTGCCACGACGCTAAACTATGGGATCTGTCACCACACATCCTTCTCCAACGAATGGTTGGGATTGACTTCGACCTTTGGGCCTTCGAGAGTCCTCACAACACTATGCTCTATTTCCTCTAGAATTCTAGACCTCTAAACTTCTGGATCTGCTACCACTTGTCCTTCCCCTGATCAACAATCCACATCAACTCCAGACTTTGAGACTCTATAGAGATCGAACTCCTCTTCACTCTATTCTCCCAAAGTATCTATCCTATGGATCTTTTGATCTGACGACACATGTCCCTGCCAATGGAAAACCCTGATGAACTCCACAGTTTTAGGACTTTGTTGGTTCTCCACTCTTGGATCTTCACTTCTAACTTCCTCCAAAGTTCTAGTCCACCGTAGTATATGATTTGCTGACACGTTTCCTTGAATTTTGGACAACCACAATTAACTCTACCCTTCGGGACTTCGGGGGTCCTGACTTCTCCACACTCCAAATCACCTAAACGCACGAAGTCTGAAGGAATTCACTGATTAACTCTGGCGCAACTCCTCTATATATGACGACTATCAGATCTCTTGCAAAATCTCAAATGGATCTCAACCGTTGATTTCCACTCTTTGAGAACTCCTCCTTTGCACTCCACACACGAATTTTGTTGAACACACGAAGTCTCAACAACTCACAAGGTTAAACCCCATGCTGCTTCTCCATATGTAAGGGTGATGAAAGATTCTAGGTCCTCCGGAATAGATCTCAACCGCTTGACCCTTGAACCAAACAAATCTTCTCCTCCTTAAGGATTCTGATCACTATCCTTTCTGAGCTTTAAGTCCTTGAGGTATTTCAGACCTTTGGGAGACTCCTTGCAACTTTTAACTTTTGAGAAGTTTTTGGACTTAGATATTTTTGAAAAAAATCTCCCTTGTGTTCATCTCCTCTGAGACTTCTTCAACACTTAAACAAAGTGTTTTCTTGATGCACTCCTTGCATGAGTCTTCTCTAGTCTTTTCTCTCCACTGAGAAATTGTGCACTCCTTGAACTTCAACTGTAAATTCTCTTTATCTCTTTTGATCTTCTGAGTCTATCTCTACTCAACCTACGCACTCCTTGCGGGCACTATGCACTCCTTGCACCAGGAACCTCAAAAGAGAAACACTTGAAACTTATAGAAACATTAAAGGTTTCCACACTTATCCATGAAAAGAATATCCATGCATAAAAAATACATAACAGATAAAACACAGAGAGCATAAAGAAACATCACATGTACTTAAATAATTCATATGAACACAACACCATACATTTGGAATCAAACCTCTCTGCTTGTATTTATTCAGTAAAATATGTACATTGACTTATACAACTCTCTGCAATTCTTCATAAGCTTCAACAACTCTTTCAACAACAATAACAATAATATTCAACAATCTTATTTGGGCATAAAATACATATATTTATACATGGAGAGGCTTCTCGAGCCTTCCCTCCAGACTCCCTTAGTGTTATCCTATCGTAGTTAATACATTCATCTACTAATGACTATTACATTGAATGGAAATTACATTCATATATGAGTCGATACTCAGTATATGTACAACCTTATCTGATAATTAAAATGATTACAACTTCGACAACCTTTTGTGATGGCTCAAGCCTCAAAATATTTAAAATCTTTAAATTACAATCCTTTCAAAACAAAAAGACACGCTCTCCTCGAAATTTAAACACGGTTTAAAAATATGTGTGTTGGGTGCTGAGTTATCCTCGACCTAGCCTTTTTAATTGTTGATGGTGATGCTCATGCATCAACAAGGCAATGCAAGGCATGACATGGGAAGAGATGGCATGACATAGCAAGGAAAGGCATGGCATGGAAAGGCAAGGCATGGTTAGGAATGGCATGGCAAGGAATGGCATGGAAAGGAAAGGCATAGCATGGCATGGAAATGCAAGGCAATGCATGACATGGCATGGCATGGCATAGCAAGGAAAGAAAATGTAAGGCAAGGCATGACAAGTAAAGGCATGCAAGGAAACAAAAGGCATGTCATGGCATGGAAAGGAATGGAAAATCATGGCATGTCATGTCATGGAAAGGAAAGGCAATGCAAGGAATAGCATAGCATGGAAAGCCAAGGCATGGAATGGCATGGCATGGAATGGAATGGCATGGCAAGGTAAGGCATGACATGGCATGGCAAGGTAAAGCATGGCATGGAAAGGCATGGCATGGCATGGTATGAAAAGGTAAGGCATGGCATGGAAAGGCATGACATGACATTGCAAGGTAAGGCAAGGCAAGGAAAGGCATGGTATGGCATGGAAAGACATAATATGGCATGGCATGGCAAGGAAATGCATGAAATGGCAAGGCATGGCATGGCAAGGAAAGGCATGAAATGGCAAGGCATGACATGGCAAGGAAAGGAATGAAATGGCAAGGCATGACATGACATAGCATGGAAAGGTAATGCAATGCAATTAAAGGCATGACAATGCAAGGCATGCAAGGAAATGAAAGGAAAGGCAAGGCATGGAAAGGAAATGAGATGCATGAAAAGACGAAGCATGGCATGGAAAGGAAAAAAAATTTCACTGGATGGAAAGGCATGGAATGACATGGCATGGCATGGAAAGGCAAGGCAACGTATGACATGGCATGGCATGAAAAGGAAAGGAAATGAAAGGCAAGGCATGTTATGGCAAGGGAAAAACACTTCATTTGATGGAAGACATGGCATGGAAATGCAAGGCAAAGCAAGGCAAGGCATGGCATGAAATGGAATGGAAAGACATGACATGGCATGGAAAGGAAAGGCAAGGCAAGGCATGGAAAGGAAAGGCAAGGAATGGCATGAGATGGCATGGAAAGGCAAGGCAATGAAAGACATGACATGGGAAGGAAAATCATGGCAAGGCATGGCATGGCAAGGGAAAGACATGCATAGCATGGCATGGAAAGGAATGACATGGCATGGAAAGAAAATGTAAGGTATGGCATGGCATGGTAAGGAAAGGCATGGCATGACAAGGAAAGGAAGTTCAAGGCATGGAATGAAAAGGAAAGGAAAGGCATGGCATGGAAATGCATGACATGGAATTGCAAGGCAAGGCAATGCAAGGCATGGAATGGCATGACATGAAAAGGCAAGGAATGACATGGAAAGGCATGGCATGGAATGGCAAGGCAAGGCATGGCATGGAAATGCAAGGCAAAGTATGGCAAGGAAAATCATGACAAGGCATGGCATGACAAGGCAAGACATGGCATGGCATGTCAAGGTAAGGAAAGGCATGGAATGGCATAGCAAGGAAAGGAAAGACATGGCATGGCATGGCATGACATGGAAAGTCATGGCATGGAAAGGCATGGCATGGCAAAGAAAAAACACTTCATTGGATGGAAATGAAATTTATGATATAAAGTTAAGTCATATGACCCTAGAAAAAATGTTTTTTCTTTCTTGGGATAAGAAATGTTCATTTATTTGTGATCCTTGCTTCATCGCAATCCACATTTTGATTTGAATTTTTCCTTGCATAATGTTATGGAAATATATATATTTATTTTTGTATAAGTTAAAATGGGAAGCTACATGGAAAGACATGCAAGGAGGGATTAGTCTATTTTATATCATAGTTTTGTTGTAGGGATTTGTAAATGTAACAACCTATATTTTGTCCTTAGAAGGTTAGAAATTTGTTTTTTACTTATCTCGGTGATTCATTTCTTATTATTTTTTGGGTTTAGTTAGAATCATATAGACATTTGATATGTATACATATGGATCTATTTATGTGTTGCACGATATTATTTTTATTGTTATATGTTTATGATGATGATAGTTTTTTTATTTGTTTAAACATGCAAATTGAAATG
>CBVK0102270036.1:0-28629 GCA_900067695.1 Picea abies | reverse complement strand
AAAAGGATGTCTCCCTGTCAAAGTAAGTTGTTTTAGAAATAAAACATTTCTGGAGCTGCATAAAGGACAGTATCAAAAATTTCTGATGAGGTCTGAAAAAAGATGAGAAAATATCAAGATTTTTCAGCGTCACCTCGTTCAGCTATCTATAAAAGAAAAACAAAATAAAAATATTAATAAGAGCTGTGGGAAGTGTTTGTAAACCTGTCGGGATGCTGAACAGGTCCGCTGGCAGCGGGTAAATGCAAGCATGGCACCAAGACAACTTCGCAGGGGTACTGAACAGGCCTGCTGGCAGCGAAGCAATGTTGGGTAAATGAAAATCTGTAAAATTATAAGAAACCTCTTTTAAAAGTCCTTTATTCTAATCTAGAACTTCTTGATAGGATACAGACGTCCGAGTGGGTTAAATGGCAACCCTGTCGAGGCTATGGACGCCTGCTGGCAGCAGTGGCCATGCCAACAGTATTGAAGATTTTATCATAAAATCATGACTTGCTGATCTTAAGACTGTTTTTGGTTTGCGTCTTTTGAAACATCACTGAAAAAGATAGTAAATGATGATGTTGGTACAATTGTTTGGTTGTTGTTTTAAGTCGAATTTTTCTTTGTTGTCCTGATCTAAACTCATTTCTTTTGACAGAGATAACTGCTTCTCCCAGTGTGTCGCCATTGTTGGCAGCGAATTCAATTTTTTCAATTGCCCTAAAAAAGCTGCCTACACCTATGTCTCTTGAAATTCAAATTTCTGTCCCATTTTGCAACTAGACATTTTTTACATTTCTTGCGACAATTACAAGTTGGTTTCGATTTAGTTTTCACAACTGAAAGTGTGAAAACCCCTCCATCGTTATTTGGACTGCCATCATCTTCTCGTTGATCTTATGAAAGACACTTTACCCTTGGTTTATCATGTGGCTGGAATGACTTTCAAACTATATCCGTTTACCTACTTTTACTTTGATTGCGCAATTCGATTGATAAAGCATTGAACATGTTAAGTTATGGGTTATATTTGATATCATAAGGGTCATGGTTGATCTTGTTTTATGTGATGCGATCCTTATTTTCATAAACCTTTAACTTGTCGATTTTATAAAATCATTTGTCATAATGTTTTATAAAACATTGATTATATATTATGCTATGAGCGCATGGTCAATATTTGAGTTTTAATTTCAGGTTGAATGGCAAAGGTTTGAAGCTATGAAATCATGATCGGGTAAACTTTTGGTTTGATGTAATAGTCTGAATTTATGCGATGGCACGATTGGATAAACATTTGACTTTGGGTTTTGATTTTATGCTTTGGATCATTACTTGGCGTATGTTTGTTTTATTGGTTTTGGTTTAACGGTTATGCAATGGCGCATTGATATAATATATGGTATGGCAAGTTAATACAACGATCCACCGCCCAAAGTATTGGGTTGGCCGATTCATATGGTTCAAACGATATTATGTGGATGGAACAACACTGTACTGTGCCATTATTATCCTGCATGGCAGTGGTAATCCCACCACCTTCGCATGAATACAATTAATCCATCCCCCTTTGAGCTGTGCAGCTGTTAGTCGTAACCATTTTCGACCCTGTGTATTGTGTTGTTCAATCCAAAACCTACTATGCACAGAAGCCATGGCTCCTGTCATAAGGGTTGAGCCCAACAGTTTCCAAGCATTGCTGATGCTCGATGGTGCTTATAGCGACCTGGAGAAATTCGGATGGCTCCCATTCATAAGGAAATTCGGTGGTTATAAGCCTAGCGTGGCTCAGCAATTTCCGTTGTCATTCAATGGCTGCCGAGCCAAAGTTGGGGATGTGCAACTTGAAATTAATGAGCAATTTCTTAGCTCAGCTATCAGTCTACCTACTACGGGACAGAAGTGGTCGAAGAGTTGTAAAGTGGAAGATGTCCTGTGGACATTGCTCTTCCAATCTCAAAAGGTGAACTCCTGCGACAAAGGTCTACCTGCAAATATGTTAAAACAGCACTGGCATGACCTGCTAATGATAATCAAGCAATTCATTACTTGCGAGGGTAGGTACGGGTTCATTTTCTTGTTTCACCTTCGTCTATTGATGGTTTTTATAGGCTACGACCTCAATATGCCCCACTATCTACATAGAAGTCTGTTTAAGATGGCTAAAAGGTACAAACGCAGCCAGGCCGATACCAGCCTCTTCCATTTTGGGTTAATTAAAATGTTTATGGTTTATGAGTTGGGGTTACTTCATGACTATTGGGGTGATTTTCTCAGTCGTAATGGCTTTGAAGACTCAAGCCCACCACAAGTCGATAAACCTATGGTGACCGAGAGAAAACCTATCCCTCCTGTGCCTTAAAGCGTTCTACTACCCAAACCTCTACCCGACTCTCCTACGAACTTGCCCATGTCTGTGACCAAACAGGTCGAAATTGCTAAACCCACAGCCAAAAAGCATAAAGCTAAACCTAATGCAAATTCTAAAGGTAAGAAAAACGCTCAGTTAATCTCGCGCATGGCAAGAAATAAACCTAGAACCCCTGCCAACCCTGATCCTATCATGGTCAGTGAAGATTCTAATTCGTAGATTGAACGTTTTCTCGCAAATAAGTATCCCTACTCAGAAGGTATATGTGACAAACCTACATATGACTTTGTCAAGAATTTACCACCTTGTTTACGGGATGATCCTAATTTTCCTGGCATTGAAGTACCTCGTGGAACCCTCAGTGACTCATCAAAACCCTCTTCTGCTCAACCAGTTGTTCCACCATGCGATCAGTGTGGTTTATGGTTGGAGAGATACTACCTAGATGTGTCGATGTTGCAATCCAAAATCCATGCTTTGGAAGATCAAGTGGCAAAGCTCACTGGTCATAATGCGAAGGTGCAACCCACTGACAAGAAGCAGCCAACTACAGGTTCAATTCTGTTTAAAAATGTCGAGTCGGCTACGGCAATTGTCAATTCGAAATTGGCATAACCTCAGCAAACTTGCTGGTATAACTTTCACCCATTTATATGGCACATTCATAAACTCTGTGTACATCTTTGACCTGCTCTATCACATAAGCATGCACTGCTGTATATAATTTGTTTTGGTAAATCGAATTTTGTTATCGTTTAAGTTTTAGTTGGATTTGGTTTTGATTCTATTAATCATAATGTGGATTTGTTTGTTTTAAATCGGTTGCGATTGAATGTTCTGTTACATCTATTATAGACAAGTTGTTTTGCATTTCAAATTTTGAAACATGATCTATGATGCGATACGATTCAGTTATTATGCACATAAACGATGGTTATCTGTTACAATTGTATTTGCATATGACTTTGACCAGCCTGGATACGATTTGGATTATGTTTAAAAAGGTTTTGTTTTATATTTACCAAATCGTGAATTGATACAAATCGCAACAGTCATATGAAGCCCAGCCTGTCAATTCGTTGTGGCCAGCTGACCCTGTTCTCTTTTGAATTGGAATGACAATCGATATTCAGTTACGAATGGATGTGTAAAACGGAAATAATCGTGCCTAGGATGATGAATTATTCTATAATTGACTCAAACCCGATTTTATTGGACTATTTTCCAGCTTATGGTTATTAATGCTGTTGGATCTTGACTATGTTACACCTAGCAATTGAAATCGATGGTGATTTTTGGTCAATACTGTTACACATGTTTCTTTTTGAATATATCGTAACAGCCTTCCATATTGGTATTTGATCACAACAAAATGAATCTTATTCATAATCTCTACAGCCTTCCATATTGGTATTTGATCACAACAAAATGAATCTTATTCATAATCTCTACAGCCTGCCTGTCCTTACTATTGATTGAAATGACATATGTATATTGTTACAGCTATAACAAATCTATTTTGTGTTCAATTGATATCGATTATGGTTATGTTGTGGCAAATCATATCGGATATGATTACGATTCTGTTTGGTTATGGTTGTATTGATTACTATTATGTTCGATTATGGTTGTATGGATTACGATTACATCGTATCTCATATCACTTGATTCACTGTTTAATTTAGTTTAATACGAAACAGTTCTGTCAAGGTTTGACCATGTTTTATGGTAACTAAAAACAGAGCATTCTTTACTTTGTTTCGATTGCATTCATTTTGATATTGTTTAATTTGAATAATAATTTCACTTCAATTATTAGTAATTCATTTTTTGATGATTATTAAAAGATGATTCGATTTGATTTTATTTGATTGTTATCTGATCCTGTTTGCTATTTTGACTAGCTACAGAATCAGATGATTATGTAGCTAAGTCTATGGAGTCAATTTTTTATTGTTTCCTTTATCAAATATATTTCTAATTTGATCTTTGTGTTCTATTGCAGGTAAATTCGAATTGGCAGTAGATATGATGAGCAGTTAGGGGATGTTTTACAGATTTCACTTGCATTTTATTTTCTTAGTTTAGTTGATTTTGGGATTTTTCCCAGATTATGTAAAACTATTTGATATTATCCACAAGGAAGTTTTGCCTTTTGAAGAGACCTATATATACTTATGATTTTTGTAATAATGTTCATCCTCAGTTGTGGGAGAACAAGGATATGGAGTTATAATACTGACTAGATCATAATTTGGTGTCTTGTCATAGCTTTTTCTTTTCAATATATCAATGTTTTGTTTTATGTTGAGTATATCAGTTTGTTTATGGTTTATGATTACTTTAGCTATCTAAATCATGCACAAATGATACAATTTCAATCATTGTCATTCATATCTTGTTTCTTCCAAATAGATAAAAGACAGAACAATTGTTAGTTCAGTTTGTGAATGATAGTTTTACCTTCTTCATGAATTGAATTGTTATATATAAGTTTTCTGCATAATAGGTTTCCCTTATTGCAGGGATTTATCATCAGAAGATTGTTATGATTTTCTTTTGTGTCTTGTTTGTCCTGTAAAACACTTCAAGGAGCAGCACAGCAGATCGTTTACGAGAATCTTACGAACTAAACGATGTGAGTTTCCCTCCTCCGAACAGCTTAGAAGTTATCATACACAGGGAAGAGTTGGAGCGTTTCCAGGTCAATTAGTTTTCTGTTTATTGTTTTTACTAAGTAGTCTAAGATAGATATAAGTTTAAATTAGATTTATATTAGATTGTTTAATTTCAGTAAATATATTAGATCGTTTAATTTCAGTAGTTTTACTTCTTATTTATAAAATATAAAAAGAACCAAAAAGATTCCTGGTTGTCTTAGGGCAGAAAATTACATGAGTTTTGCAGGTTTTAATTAAATCTGTAGGTTGTTTATAATGTACATTTGTGAATAAGAAATATTACAACTGATAATTAGATAGCTGATTTGAATCATTATAATAGTAGTTAGTCGATTGNNNTTAGATTAGTATATTAGTTATTTTTTAGTTAATTTGTCTTATTAGTTAATTAGTTTAGTTTCTTTTAGTTTGTTTTAGATGGTTTAATTTGTTATTAGTTTAGTTAGATTAGTTAGATTCAGATCAGTTTTCTCTTTGGTTTTCTTAGGAGACCTGAGAGCGGCCAACAGAGCCGTTAAACTCGTCAGGGTGGTTCATTCCAAACGGCTTGGGTTATTTAGACAACCCTGGACCGGCTCCACTCTCTTAATTGACGGACGGACTGTTTCGCCCGTCAACAAGTCAGTTACAAATGTTTCTGTTATATTTTCCTGATACTTTCTTCATGGACAACAACATAGGGGGAGACAAACAGTGGCAGGGGACATGGAGAGTTGATAGGCTGAGACCACCTGACAGGAGAGTCTTTATGGCACACAAAATCATAGGGGTGGACCATCAAAGATAGATAATTGAGGCCTTGGGCATGATGGTGAGAATCTTAGGCCATGGGATAGTAGACATCTCAGAGGGTGACACAAATCCAAATTATCAAGGGGATGAGCCTAGAGGGCTTCTGACAGTTATTGGTATGACACATGAGCAGTTAGGGGGGAGTGGGAGTGATGAACTTCCAATTTTTCCATGGGATCCGTTAGTCCATTTGGTTAGTAGGTTGTTTCATCTTATGATGGCCCAGGTTGCGCCAAAAAGAAACATACTTCACTCTTGGATGGTTTTTAGAGGATTTGCAGGGCCTTGTCCTATGAGACGAGAAAATTTCTCCCTATAGATACTCATGATTGAGTATGGATATGGTTGGGCAGATTTTGTTTGCACAGAGATACCTTTACAAATTCATCTTCTTGACAACAGGTCCAGTTTTCACAGATATTTCATCATGAGGACCCAGGAGTGGGGTATCCAGTATGTATACCGTGAGCAGGCGGTCACGATTAGAGTAGTGTAGTGTCAACATGGTGATCTTGGGAAGAGACTGGCATGGGACCTGGGATTGTAGGGCTGAGAATTTCATTGACTAATGGAGGTGAGTTGATCCTTGCAGAGGGAATTCACTTTGACTTTCCTGTGAGCTTCAATATTGAGGGGAGCATGCCACTTAAGGGTGATTCATTGAGATATTGTAGTACCCGACTATGGCACCAACATGTGCAGTTGGTGGATACCATGTTGGTATTGGTATGGACTTGAAGGATAGAATCATTCTGGGTTGAGGCCATATTTACAGGAGACTCATGGTGTTGATATGTTACAGGATTATGCTTCACATGGTATTGTAATTCACATCCTGATATGGGATCCAAGGGGTAGAGTGTCTGATAGTTCAATTTTTTATGGATCCTACTTTGTGTCCCACATGTGGAAATGGGACCCCAGTATTATATGTGGATTGATTCAACTATTGCTTGAGGACAAGTAATATTCTAGTAGGGAGGATTATAATGTCCCCACTTTTGGACATCATTATATTACAGAGTGTTATGTTGAACATAGTAGCTAGACAGGGGTGGTAGCACGTACAAGAGATATTGAGGATTTTTATTGGGCCCAACTTGCATCACTCATCTTATTTCATCATCGTGATCCATTCCACACAACTTGGCTTTGGTTCCATTGCATTCCGACGATTTCTGTAATTTTGAGTTATTTTGGGCTATATGTTAATTAAATTCACTAAGGAGGTCATATTGGGCATAATACTTGAAGGAACCTCTTAGTGTAATATCTCATCGGAATCAAGAGGAACAGAAATACAGGATAGGATGATGAGAAGTGACTTTCAGAGGCCAAATAAGCCACAAGGAGGGATAAACCACTTTCTAGAGGTAAAATTATTAATTAATTAATTAAAGTGATTTAATTAATTAATCAATAATTAAATAAACTAGTCCACGAGGTGTAGGATAGTTGATGACAGAGTGTGTTGTTAATGCACTCTGTGATGTTAAAGTCACCGGTTCAAAACCTACGGGGAAAAAAAATCCAACCATGTTAAGGGTTTGTGTGCCTCAGGACGGGTGCGATCCCTAGGTGATTTTAACAGCTTATATGCCCCTAAGTCATGGTTTCTTATCCACTGGTTCATCCCATGTGTCACAAAAAAACTAACAAAAAAAATAAAAAAAAATAAAGTAAAAGTCACTTGGACAAACAAGGTGAGCAGGGAGGATAAAAGAGAGATAGGGGCCTTTATTATCTCATTATGTTGTTTATCAGTTGATATCTTGCTTCTTGCTAGTGAGCCCATACACTTGGGGGTTTTGAGGGTTTTGACTTAACAAACCCTAGAGATCATCTCGGTGGTGAAATATCCCACCCAACTTGGTCCCTGCTTGGTCACGAAGGTGAAAGATTCCTCCCTCACCATTCTACATCAGATCTACTCAGTCACGGGTGGATTCTACATCAGTTACAGGTTCAAAGATAACTAGGGCACAACTTCAAGGGGTTTCTAGTAGGAGGGAACACCACCTTGTGGAGATCAGTTCGATCTGAAGTAAGGAAGATGCTTTTGGGCAAAGGAACATCTGGGTTTTCTTTGTATGATCTGGGGAATCACTTTTAATCTATTCAGGAGGAGGTTTTCCCAACATATTATTTCCTAGACATTGGCATGAATTGGGGAAGAGAGGGGTGCATTGCAGACAAAGGTTCTCATCATTTGGTGGCCCAGATTCTCATAGTTCATCTTGAGGCTTCACTAGTGGGGTTTCCTTGCCCCGATCTATCATCTCATTGAGTTTTGTAGCAGTTGGAGGCCTCTAGAGGTGAGGCCAAAATATTGGAGCTTCAGTGAGCTAGGCGGGCACAAACTAGTTGAGGGTTTGCTCATTTGGAGGGCCATAACTTCACCATTTAGTTTGATACTTTTCCAACAGGGTTCTAGTGGGGATTTTTGAGTCATTTGGAGCATAAGAAGAGGAGGTCCAAAATCTAGGGTGTCTACAGCTACCAAGACAGTGCGCAACTCAACCAGTTTGAGGGTTTGGCACTCTATTGGGCCAGGGTTCCAGCTTATCAGTCTTATCTTGAATCTATTGGCCTTTGGAGGCTTGGATCTCTCTTTAGAGTGCCTTTGGAAGGATATTATCATCAACACTGATTATTATTGTAACAACTATTATTCCATTTTGGTTATTATTATGCTTTTCTTCCAGATCTGTAGATCTCTAGTTATAGGATCTATCTACTATCTAAATAAAGGTCAGATCTGACATTATTGGCTCCATATAGGTGTTCCTTATTGTATCTTGTCTTTGTTTATGGTATATGCTTCATATCTATCACTTCATTGCTATAATCTTCATAATGTAAATCCTAATGCACAACTATGTGAGTAAACCTACAAACATATAACCAAACAACAAACAAACAGTGAACAATTAGTGTTTCCAGCAAAAAAATTGGCTTGGGAACATTACAATGGTATTAGAGCTTAGACTTCTGCCAGCCTGAGGGGTCTTCCATAAGGAGAGATGAATATTTTGGATTTTGATAGAGGGATTGTTGATTGTGAGAGGGAATATCAAACCCTCAATGAGATTCTCAGGAAGCTAATAACATTCCATCAGTTTGTATCCTTTAAAAATCCTAGTTGGAGCAAAGATGAGGTTACACATTGGGTCATAGTAGTAGAAGAAAATAAATCTAGAGAAACTAGATGGAAGGAAGAATGGATTATTCCTACACCCATTAAGAGTAGAAAACTTTGCTACAGTTGCAAAGTGCCTTGGGAACCAGATCAAAGATGTAGGGGTAAAGGTAAGAGGCACATTATTGAGGTGCACTATGACAATGAGGATGAGGAGATGCATGGGGATGCAACCATAGATTCATATTTAGAGTAGTTTGAGGAGGCTAGTGACTCTTGGGTACTTGTGGAGGCTAGTGACTCTTGCACACATGGGGATGATAATGACCCTTGCACATTGGAGGGACATTTGGATGGATAGAATGATAGAACATGTTCTTAAGAAGTCATATCACATAGTGTTAATGACCTTACACTTCAACAGAGTGGTGACACTAGTGACTATTCACACATGTTCACACCTAGACATGATGAGCTTTCTATGGTGACTGTGACATAGTTGGCACCTTCTTAGACACCTATGATGGCCATGCCACATGAGGATATCAATGGCATTATTGATATGTTGGTGGAGCCCTGCATGAGGATTTCACACCAGTGACAGGTGGACCTACATGAGAGACATGACTTGGAGTTAGTGGACCTTACACATACCTATCAGTATGAGGATAGTGAGTCACCCATTTTGGAGACTCCATTGTTTGATCAGGTTGTGGAGATAGATAGTTTTATGGGACACTTACTTCTAGGTCCAATCTACAGTGATGAGGATCCACTCCTTATTGGTCGGGATGACCATAGCATGTGTCTGGACACATATGTATGGGATCCAGGTGCATATGATAGTAGCAGGGTGAGTGGATAGGAGGATACAACTGTCCATACATGATACAATGTGATTCAAATGGGGGTAGCAATTGATGATGATGTGCAGTGGCATACAGGAGGACCCAGTAGCATAGTGGACAGTGGGAATTTCAGTGCCTTATATTTTGTAGAGATTGTTGTTGGGGATTACAGGGTTAACACTAGCAGTGAGGGGAATGAGGTAGCACCTTAGTAGGACTGTCATCAGGAGTCTCGATACTTGGCAGGAAAATTGAGATTCAGTGAGGACATGATCATGGAAGCCACTATGCGCAAGGATGACACACACACATTGGTGGAATATTGTTGTTGGAGGGCATCAATGGCACATGATAGTTCAGATGGGGGATTTTCCATGGATGACTTTCATACTTTCAAGGAGAGAGTGACTATGATGAGGTTCGAATACTAGCAATTGTTGATAGACAAAGACTACCTATTGGAGGTTGGCAAGATGTATCACAGGGCCCTAAGGGAGCAAGAGTTGGAAGTGGGACAACTCACTCATGAGTTGGGGAGCACACAAGGATTCTTGAAAGGAACACAGAAAACCCTTCAAGAATCAGAGTCCAGATTGGAGGAGCTCCTTGAGGAGACTGGTCAGAGATACACCATATCTGTCTTGACAAAGAGTCAACTATGTTCCTCAGTTACATTGTTGGAGGATGTTCAGGTGTCACAGGGGCCACCATTCATGGGTAGTTCTGAGACATTCAGTCATACACATACACATGAGGATTCCAGAGCCAGGGGTAGTCATGAGGACACTTTCATTTGTGTTCCAGGATTGGTTGATATCCATACAGAGGATGATCCAACAATACACCTCAAACATATGATGATGAGAGAGATGTACAATGGTATTCAGGAGGATGCATTGGATTGTAGGGAGGAGACACACTCAGTGGAGCTTGGAGATTCCTCTACTTTGCAACAACACGTAGTTCTGGGAGATCACCTTCACAGTAGAAAAAACTATCTGAGGGATGATGGAGGGAGAGTGATTGACCAAAAATTTGTGGAGTTATCTATTGTTGTAACCAATAGTTGGATTTTAGACAAGTATTCACCATGGGTGCCAATGGATGAGATTTTGGTCCAGTCCTGGGGATTGACCAAAGCATAAGATACTTTCCAGCCCTATAGTAGGTTACAAATGTTTCTGTTATCTTTTCCCGATGATTTTTTCATGGACAACAACATAGGGGGAGATATACAATGGCAGGGGACATGGAGATTTGATAGGCTGAGACCACCTAACAAGAGAGTCTTTATGGCACACGACAACATAGGAATGGACCATTAGAGACAAACAATTGAGACCTTGGGAGTGATGGTGAGCATCTTAGGCCATGAGATAGAAGACATCTCAGAGGGAGACATAGATCCAGATTCTCAGGGGGATGAGGATGGAGGGCTTCTGATAGTTATCAATATGACACATGAGCAGTTAGGGGAGATTGGGAGTGATGAACTTCCAATTTTTCCATGGGATCCAGGAGTCCATTTGGTTAGTAAGTTGTTTCATCTTGTAATGGCCCAGGTTGCGCCAGAAAGAAACATACTTCACTCTTGGATGGTTTTGAGAGGATATGCAGGGGCTTTTCCTATGAGGAAAGACAGGTTCTGCCTATTGATGCTCATGATCGAGTATGGAGATGGTTGGGTAGATGTTGTTTCCACCGAGATACCTTTACAGATTCAACTTCTTGACAGGAGGTCCAATTTTCACAGATATTTCATCATGAGGACCCAGGAGTGGGGTATCCAATATGTATACCGTGAGAGGATAGTCACGATCAGAGTAGTGCAGTGTCAACGTGGCGATATTGGGAAGAGACTAGCATGGGACCTAGGGATTGCAAGGCTGATAATTTCATTGAATGATGGAGGCGAGTGGATTCTTGCAGGGGGAAGTCACTTTGACATTCCTTTGAGCTTTAGTATTGATGGGAGCACGTCAATGGAGGGTGATTCATTGAGATCTTGTAGTACCTCACAATGGGAGCAACATGTGCAGTTGGTGGAGACCATGTTGGTATTGGTATGGACTTGGAGGATAGACTCATTCTAGGTTGAGGCCATGTGTCATTTGCAGGAGACTAATGATGTTGATATGTTACAGGATTATGCTTCACAGGGTATTGTAGTTCACGTCTTGATATGTGATCTAGGGGGTAGAGTCAATGATAGTTTAGCTCTGGATGGAGCCTACTTTTTGTCCCACAAGTGGACATGGGACCCTGGTATTATGTGTGGATTGATTTAGTTATTTCTTGAGGACAAGCAATATTCTAGCGAGGACTGTAGTGTCCCCACTTTTGGACATCATTATATTACAGAGTGTTATGCTGACCAGAGTAGCCAGAAGGGGGTGATAGAGAGTACATGAGCTATTGAGCAGTTTTATTGGGCCTGAATTGTATCGTCCATCTTATTTCATCATCATGATCCATTCCGCACAACTTGAATTTGGTTTCATTGCATTTCGACGATTTCTGTAATTTTGAGTTATTTTGGGCTATATGTTAATTAAATTCACTAAGGAGGTCATGTTGGGAATAATACTTGGAGGAAAATCTTAGTGTAATAGCTCATCAAAATCGGGAGGAATAACACTATAGGATAAGATGATGAGAAGTGACTTTCAATGTCCAGAGAAGCCACAAGGAGGGATAAACCACTTTCTAGAGGTAAAATGATTAATTAATTAATTAATAATTAAATAAAGTAAAAGTCACTTGGAGACAAAAGGTGAGCAGGGAGGATAAAAAAGAGATAGGGGCCTTTATTCTCTCATTATGTTGTTTATCAGCTGATATCTGGCTTCTTGCTAGTGATCCCATACACTTGGGGGTTTTGAGGGTTTTGACTTAACAAACCCTAGAGATCAGCTCAGTGGTGAAAGATCCCACCCAAATTGGTCCAAGCTTGGTCACAGAGGTGAAATATTCCTCCCTCACCATTCAACATTATATCTACAAAGTCGTAGGTGGATTCTACATCAGTTACAAGTTTTGAGAGAACTAGGGCGCAACTTCAGGGGGTTTCCAGTAGGAGGGCACACCACCTTGTGGAGATCAGTTCGATATGAAGTGAGGAGGATTTTGGGCAAAGGAAAATTTGGGTTTTCTTCATATGGTATGGGGCATCACTTTTAGTTTATTCAGGAGGAGGTTTTCCCAGCATATTATTTCTTAGACATTGCCATGAATTGGGGAAGAGAGGGGCGCATTGCAAAAGGAGGTTCTCATCATTTGGTGGCCCAGATCTTCATAGTTCATCTTGAGACTTCACCAGTGGGGTTGCATTGCCTCAATGTAACATATCAGTGATTTTTGTAGCAGTTGGAGGCCTCTAGAGGTGAGGCCAAAATATTGGAGCTTCAGTCAACTAGTTGAGGGTTTGCTCATTTGGAGGGCCAGAAATCCACCATTCAGTTTGAGACTTTTCCAAGAGGGTTCTAGTGGGATGATCTACATTCTGGGGGAGTTTTTATTCATTTGGAGCACAGGAAGAGGAGGGCTGAAATATAGGGTGTCTATAGCCACCAGGACAGTGTGCAACTCAACCAGTTTGAGGGTTTGACATTGTATTGGGCCAGGGTTCCAGCTTATCAGTCTTCTCTTGCATTTTTTGGCCTTTGGAGGCTTGGATCTTCTCTTCAGAGTGCCTTTGGAAGGATATTATCGTCATCATTGATTATTGTTGTAGCAACTATCATTCCATTTTGATTATTATTGTGGTTTTCTTCCAGATCTACAGATCTCTAGTTACATGATCTATCTACTATCTAAATAAAGGATAGATCTGACATTATTGGCTCTATATTGTTGTTCCTTATTGTATCTTTTCTTTGTTTATGGTATATGCTTTAGATATATCACTTCATTGCTATAATATTACGAATATAAATCCTAATGCGCAACTCTATGAGTAAACCTGCAAACATATAACCAAACAACAAACAAATAGTGAATAGTTAGTGTTTCCAACAAAAAAAATGGCTTTTGAAAATTACAATGATAATGCTATATTGATCATAAAGATGAATAAAACTTGCTTACTACGGTTAAAAGGATTAAAAATATCTATCACTAATTCACCCCCCTCTCAGTAATCCAACGGTTGCACGACAATAAATCTTGTCTGTTCCTTTTTTGTTTCCATCCCAAGGGTTAGGGTGTTCATGTTTTCTACAAACAAGGGTTTTCCCTGTGCTATAACTCTCTAATATACATGCAGGGTTGAACAATAGTACTCAACCCAATATATCAGGGCACCAACTAAGGAGGCTAGATCATACCCTTAGCCGTACTACCTGATTACCCAAGTATTGGAGAGTATCTTCCTGAGTGTTATTCTCAGTGGCACTATAACAGTCAGTCATATGATCGATTGATCAATGGAGAGTTTCAAGATACCTAGGCCAGTCCGTATATAGGTGTTGTCTGATGCACTACCACTCGAAGGGGCACCAACAAGGGTTACAAGGATGGCCAACAATGTGCACTTAAGTACCTCTTGTATTTCCTACGTATATGATTCCCCAACCGTGGATTTATGCACTGAATGACAAATTTCTATAGTTTAAAGATATCGGGATATGTGTTGGCCCTCGACCAAGTTTTGAGGAAACCTTTGTCAGATTTATCCCACTTTTGGACTTTGACACATTGTTTGAAGAAGGAGTGCCCAGGCAGAGCTGAGATAGTGGATCTCACCGATTTAGAGGGTTAAGTGGACCCAGTAAAGGGTCCTTTAGGGTTTTTGTAACACGTTTTAGGGGATGTTGGCCCATGGGATTTTCCCATGCTTAGGCCTTATTGTAAGGGTTTGTAAGATATAAATAAAGAAGACTGCATTATGAAAGTAGCTAGCAAGCAAAGTGAATCTAGTTCTGTGTGAACAGAGTTTCTTTAACCAAGCTGCATTAATAGAACATGTGCAAGATGAAGCTTGCAAGGTGGTTGAAGAGATTGATGGACAAGGCTCACAATTAGATCAAGTCGTCGCAACAGTAGAACAATGCCTGGAAGGGTTTGTTATAGAGAAGACGATCTAGGAGCTCGTTGAGCAGGAGGCTCAGGAGAAGCAACAAGTCGAGGTAGCTTGAGTTAAGATAAAGGCCTTCAAAGCAACATTGTCCGGACTTGAGTGACTTGGGACGAGTCACATGTGAGTGCTGGGGGCTTGTTTTCCCTCAACCAAGTTTTGAGGAAACCTTGGTCAGATTTGGCCCACTTTTGGACTTTGACACATGGTTCGAAGAAGGAGTACCCAGGCGTAGTTGAGATCGTGGATCTCATCGATTTTGAGGGTTAAGTGGACCCAATAAAGGGTTCTTTAGGGTTTTTGTAACGGGTTTTAGGGGATGTCAGCCCATGGGATTTTCCCATGTTTAGGACTTATTGTAAGGTTTTGTAAGATATAAATAAAGAAGACTGTATTGTAAAAGTAGCTAGCAAGCCAAGTGAATCTAGTTATGTGTGAACAAAGTTTCTTTGTGCAAATGAATGTATGTATGTGGTTATGATTCTGTAGAGGGTGCAAGTGCTATGATATAGGGTTTTGGCTATGTACATTTAAGCTAACTTTGGAAGGAGGATCTGGTGCTCAGTGTGCAGATCTCCTGTCTGGTGTGAAGATCGACTCTGTGGCTTAGTGCATAGGAGCGAATTCATGTAACATTCAAGCACATAATAAAGAGGCAAAGCGGTTGGTGGACATAGCCCCACACTGGGGTGAACCATGTATATTTGGTGTCTCATGGTTTGCTTTGTGCAATGTTATCTCTGTTGTGTTTTTCTTAGTGCTTAGATTAGATGTGTAATGAATATGTATGTGTTACTTAAATGTGTAGCTTATGTTAAATACTAGATTTGATCCACAATGCTAAGTGCTAAGTGTTTAAGGTGCATAATATTTTGTTATTACTGTGCTAGATCTATCTTAGATTATGTTCTGCGATGTCAATAAGGTAAATAAACTAATGCATATCACTTCCTAAGCGTTAACAGAACATTCTGTGAAGTGTTAGTATCACAGACTTGTGTCCCAGCTTGGTTACATACACCTACATCCTGTAACCCCCCTTGCTTCTACCTCAGGTGAGACTTCACCTACTTCGCAGGTGTTGCCGAAAGGGCCGGTAGTCGGGGTTTTGTTGGTGCATTGTTAAGCGCTGAACCCTGGGTCTGCCCCTATGCCAACAATACGTCTCTACCCAGAAATTTTTTAACCCACAACTCCTGCCAAGGAAAGAGCTCTGATACCACTTGTAAGATACCGGGTGTAATATAATATGCAAAAACAAGAATATTCAATGGATATCAATGGAACAATCGAAATGTTGAGTAGAGCAACACAAAAAATGATACCTTTATTCAAAGAAAACAATGTTCACTTGCCGCTTCTAATGGGAAACCTACAACAAAGCAGAGCTCTATTACAATAATTCTCCAGAGAAGCTTTCTCATACCTCCTACTCTTATTTATACTAATTCTATCTTCTAAGGAACATTTTAGAGGAAGATCCTTCTAGAAGCGAAAGCTTCTATTAGGTCTTCTTACATTGACTTGTTCACATTTGTTTAATAAGCCTTATTAACTAATGACGATCTTTATTACATAGAAAATATGTATCATGCTAACTAATAACCAACTAAGAAGGGTTAAGGTTAAACCCTAACAAAACCACTCACTATATGCAAAGCACAAAAGGATCAAAGACCAAATCTAACCAATACTAAAAAAAAAAAAAGCGAAAGCTTCTATTAGGTCTTCTTACATTGACTTGTTCACATTTGTTTAATAAGCCTTATTAACTAATGACGATCTTTATTACATAGAAAATATGTATCATGCTAACTAATAACCAACTAAGAAGGGTTAAGGTTAAACCCTAACAAAACCACTCACTATATGCAAAGCACAAAAGGATCAAAGACCAAATCTAACCAATACTAAAAAAAAAAAAAAGAGTGTTCATGTTAGACGCACATGATCCTAAAGTGGATTCTAATTGATTAAACAACTTTTTGAAATAAGACAACCAATAATGCCCTTCTAGGTTAAAACATGACATAAATGGAGCTCATGTAGTTAAAGTGATCAACACATGAGACTGAGGAAAATATAAAAAAAACCTTCGTAATTGTTAAAAGGTAATCAAATGAAACTCTAAAACTAAATTAAGAACCAAAATTACCTATCTAAACCATTAAAAGGACACATAAGAGAAGAGATTTAATACTTATGACTTCACAATAAAAATGCATGAATTCTTATGATGACTTTATAATAAAGATGCATGAATTCACTTCAATACTTATGACTTCAAAATAAAGATGCATGAATTCTTATGATGACTTCACAATAAAGATGCATGAATTATTATGATGGTCATAAGGTGGACATATGTCTAACATGTAAAATTTTATATAGTAGAATCTATATACTACTATTAAAAAAATGAAAATTGCATGCTCAATTAAATGAAGAGATGCATTGGACACATTGATTATGAACATTAACACCAACTCATTTAAACATTTAAACTTATGTTTACGATATGTTTACGTATAAGTTGTAAAGCTTAATAATGCATATTTCTATTTACCANGATATATATATATATATATAAATTTAAAATATAAACCTAGATAAAATATGTAAATTTATAATTTAATAAAAAAAATTGAATTCATAATATAAGTAATAAAAAATAAATTATTATTTTTATATTAATATATATTTATTTTAATTTAATATATTTTTTAAGTAATAATATGTTGTTAATATATATTTATTTTAATTTAATATATGTTTTTAAGTAATAATATGTTGTTGTTTTTCTTCTTTTAAAGGTGGTAATATTTATTACAATTTAGTTGTGAATTTATATTGAAGATATCTATCACTAGCTATTTTGGGTGAATGCATGCCACTTGAAATGATTACCTAATGGTCCTTAAGGGGGAAGGGGGTTCTTAAGAACCCTACTTAGATCACACCAGCCCCTAGTATGATTGGATTTTTTGGATGTCTCCTCCCTACTACCGTGAGTTTCTAACCTTGACCACCTTACAAAACTAAACCAACCCTCAAAATCTAATCAAACTAACTAGATTTTACATTGTTAAAACTACCTTAATCATGTACTTAGAAACATTTAACCTTAATCCAGTAAGTAAAATCAAACATTACCCTCAGTTATAATTTACCATTGTACCCAATATAAAAAAATGAAAATTTATTCTCAGTACTCCTTTTTTTATTTTATTTATTTTTACACATTTTTGTCATTACTTTGCATTAATTTCCCTAGTTTTAAGTATGGATTTAGGTGGGAAGACATCTTATAGATTTGTTGCGTGCGTGTGTACCGGGATGTTTATTAATAAAAGGATATACTTTTCCTTATTCTACCCTCTCGGTATCCTCCGAGATATAACTATGTTAGTAAATATGATATGGTTTCCTTATTCTAGCCTCTCGTTATCTCAAATTACTGAGGAGATTTTTCTGATTTGGTTTGCTATCGATTGAAACGAAGTCATGGACTCAGAAGAACATGCAAGGAGATTACGTAGATAATAATATTCTTTCATTTTGGCTTTTTGTAATTGATTTGATTCGGGAACGCGTCCATTTTTAACAGTTCCCCCGAATGCGGGGTAATAGAATTTAATTTTTAGCGCAAAAGAATGTTTTCCGGAGCTGTTTGGCCAGAAACTTTCTATTTTTTTAAGCTGGGGATTCGCAGAATTTTTGTGAAATTTAAGGTGAGGATACCATGGTGAAACCAGAGTAAAAACTAGGGATTTACAAACCACTGGAAGCAATTCTGCTTCAGCAAATTATGGGTCAACTCTGCCGATAGGCGAAATATGGGGAGGAGATGGAGGGTTTGGTTTTCCTTTAAAATTCCCTAAAAGCTGAAGGGCATTTCAAATAAAATAAAATCCAATCCGAATAGCTCAATCCAGTTCCAGAGATTCTTATCATTTCATGGCGACATTGGCTCCTGGTAGTCTTTTGAAGTTCCTCGTTACAGGCCAGGATGGTTTGGTGTTGTTACAAGTCATAGACATACTTCCAGTAGATCTCGACCTCAAAGAACTCTGGCCAAAGCAAGGCTTTAGAATTAAGCTCTCAGATGGACGGCATTCAACTTATGTTTCTCTCACTGATGAGCAAGAGGAGCTTGTCCTGACCGGTCAATTACATGTAGGACAATTTATTTATGTCAACAAAATTGTGCCTGGAATCCCTTTTCCTTATATCCAAGGGCCTCACCCTATTCCCGGTTGCCATCCACTTGTCGGCACTCCTGAAGATTTGGCCAATTTGATGTCAGAACCAAATTTGGCTGAAGAGAAATCCAACGACTTGGAAAGGAGCTCTAATGTCTCTTTGCCAGGCAGAAATGTAAGAAGTAGGACTGTTTCAGATAGGTACACATTTTAAGTTCTTATATTTACAAGAATTCGGTCAAAACACATGCATGCAGATTGTCATTTATCCATGAAACTCAGGGAGTTTCATGGATTATATTAAATTGGAAGTATATAATCTGCACTTGTGAAGCATTTGTATCTAGCATTCCTTCAAAAAAATTGAAGCTGAAAATTTTGAAAATTTGAGATTTCTTTGAAATGTGGTTTAAATGTTTGTTTTGTCCCTTTTTGCAGGAAAAGAGTCCTACACCCCCAAGATTAAGCCACAGGAAAGCTTATGTTTTTCCTGTTGCCAATTTGAAGGTCAGATCCTCCACCTGTACCTCCAAAAAACCATCCATTCCATCGCCAGATGTTGCTGTGAACTCTAGTCATGTTGCTCATGTAAACGCTATTCCGAAATCTCTTCCTGGAAAGCTTGGCACCTTAGGAAAGGTAAGCCATCCTCTGTCTCAAGTTTTGCATCTAAAACTTCTGTTGTATATTTGGAAAGAAGAAAGAAAGAAAATATGTTATTGTGGACTAATGATTAAAATAAGATCTAAGCAGCTTAATATAGTTGATATGAAGCCCTAATGCATCTCCAGTGAAATTTAATAGAAAAGAAGAAGTGCAAATAAAACAGCTAAGCAGTACAGCCCAAATGGAACCACTGTGTGTTCTTCTAAATAAATTACACACTTCCTACAGATTGATAGTTTGATCTATGCTTCTTACATTACTTTGTGATGGGAAATAAGTGATTTTAAGATCCTTCTCTCCCCTGAAATGACCATGTGCGCCCACAATAGAAAATCCAATTGCTGTAATGGAGTGTTCTGAGAATCTGACTACCTAAGGCCTTGGTTTGTGAATATTACCTTTTTCCAAATAGGATTTCTTTCTTGCTATATATTTGCAGAGATTTCTCGAAGAAGAAGTTTGTAGGAAGTTCCTTCAAACTGCATCTGAAATTAGGAAATATTAGTGCAGGAAGCTTTACAGAGACGTGATGCAGCTCTTGTTGTAGAATCGATTGCGCATCAGGCAGCATCTGCAATGGTGACTCTGGTGAAAATAATGAAGTACGTATCAAAGCAGAGTAAAGTTTCTTCTTTTGGAGAGTAGTTACATTGCAAGCATAATGAGTTGAGTTTATTATTTAATCATTGTGCAGGAAGTTTGCAGAATTGTGTTCTGAAGCAGATCCTAAAGCCCCTGGTACAGCTATAGAACAATTCCTGGATTTACATCATCAAACCTCGCAGTCTCTGATTGCTATGGAAGAATTGATCAAGGCTGCAACTTCAGATAAAATCCAAGCTTTTGAAGACAAAGAAAAAATGCCCAACTCTTTTGAAGACAAGGAAAACTCGTCAAATACGAATCGCTTTTCCCTCCATGAAATAGGATGCAACTCAACTCTTCAAGAATCACCATTGAATTTGTCAAAAACATTGCTTAGAAAGTCATCTCAGGATTTGTCTGGGAGTTCAAAAGCAGGCCTTTTGTCAAGAAGTACAGCTTCTAGTCAAGCACATGTACCTTCTAAGAGAACATTAGGTGAATCAATTCCATTTGCTTCTAAAAGATTGTCACCGAGGAGTTCGTTGTCCCCAGGAGCCGACAACAGTCCTATTCCTAAAAAGATTTCCCAGCCAAACTATACGTCAAGCGTACAAAGCCCGACCAGATTTTTTGATCAGGAGAATGAGAAGAAAGGTTCAACTCCAGCAGATCAACAGCTTGCCCATGCCCAAGATTCTAAGAGAAGGAATGGTTTCTACCAGATGGCAAGAGTTGCAAAGCAATTGAAAAACGAAACAGAATCCTGGTTCATCGAGTTCATAGCGAAGACCTTAGACACATGCTTCAAAAACATGAATTCCTTCGAAGACTCCAGGGCCAAGATAGTGGATTCCAATCGTATTGTAGCATCTGTTTCCCGCAAAAATATGTTACTGACTACACTCATTGATTGGGTTGAAAACCACTGTAGTGGCGGAAACAAAGAAGGTTTGCCATCATATCCCAGAGTTCATGAAGTGTTAAGTAGATTGAAACTCAAAGCAAATAAGTGCTAAGGTTTGTCATTTTTTGCTATCTTATGTCTCTGAGAAGAACATGATGGAAATACTACAGAGGTCCTATTCATGCTCAGGAGATCGAAACACAAAACAGAGAGGTCCTGTTTATGCAACTAGTTGCATCCAGAGAAACTACTGCTCTACAGCAATACTGCGAAGTCCTATTTGTGATACGAAGACTGAAACTTAAAGCAAAGAAGTCCTGTGTTTATGAAACTAGTTGCGTCCAGAGAATCTAAGTGATCTACAGCCTGGGCTAGTTTCTTGATCACCTAGCTTCTCTGGATGCCAGTTTCTTGATTACCTAGCTTCTCTGGAGGCAACTAGTTGCATACACAGGACTTCCTTGCTTTGAGTTTCAATCTTCTTAGCATAAACAGGACTTCTGTAGTACTCCGATCATGTTCTACTCAAAGATATAAGATAGCAAATAATGCATATCACGCTGTGGGCGTGACTGGATTTGATGCTGAGAATCTGTTTCGGTCGCCTGTATCTGGATTTAAGAGAGTCACAAACTGTAAGCTGGGTTTTTAGATTGGTATTGTAAAACTGGGAACGATAGGAAATGAACTTATGCAGTACTGGTGGACCAAATCCATATGTGCTGTGCAACTTCTCTATTTTTTGAGATAAAATTAAACTAGCACAGCCACATAATTGTGGTTGATAAACACATAAGATTAAAAGAATCCTTAAAAAAATATATTAAATTTTATTATTGATTAACAAATAAATGGTTGAGCTTAATTTATCCGGTGTTAATATTTTAATTTCTGTTAATTTCTGTTGATTAACAAATAAATGGTTGAGCATAAACGGATGTTTTTATAATAGCTAGGAAGTTAATGATTGAAATCACAGCCATTTATTTTGTATGACTACTAAGAATATTCCAACCATATTTCGGCTTAAAAACTTGGCTCCTGAATAAACGCTAAGTCCCTTTCTAACATTTGCTATTTTATCATCTAATTATTACACTAATATATTATTTTAGGTATTTTTCCAACACTTTTGGTGATCTCTTCCAATCCTTTGATCATGCATTAATGGTAAGCTCAATGTAAGTTATTGGAGGTAAGTTTATGGGTTTTCTTGCCCTCTATGTTATGTAGTTTTATGGACCATTTCATTGAAATGGAATAAAAGTTATTTTCACAAAGTAATGAGTGTGATAAAGCCTAACGTAAAACCATGAATGACTAAGGGAAAGCTCAAGAAAAAACATTGGATATATTTATTTTTATATTAAAAAAATATAATTTATTATTTTAAAAAATAAAAGTGTATGTTAAAATTCAGTAAAAAATAAAATTCATTATTTTTTAAAGTAAAAAAAAATATTTTTTTCCATATATTTAAACTAAAAATTATCTATATAAATTTAAAGAATTATAATTAAATGAATAAAATATTTTTAATTTCAAAAATTTATTACTTTAATTAATATAAAAAGGTATTACCATTTTTTATAATTAAAATAAATTCTTTAATTGAAACTTAATGTATTTTACAAAGCATATGCATTGATAGACTTATCATTTTTATATCTTAAAATTAATGGATAAGAATGTGGTATCAAAATATTGTTTTTTTTTTTGGTAAAATCATAAAAAATATAAATGAGGTGTTATTCTTATGTCTTTAAACTAATGAACAACCATATGCTCTTACAACATTTATTTTTAAATCATAAAAAATATTAATAAGGTGTTTAGATATTTATTATATCTTTTTAGATGTTGTTGTCAATAATAACGTGTTTAGATATTTATTATATCTTTTTAGATGTTGTTGTCAATGAACATAGATAGGACTTCTACTTGATTGGGCATAATAAAATTCCTAATTGGTTGAATCAAGTTTGGACACCAAAATCAAAGGTTCACTCAAAGCTACATCATTCATATTACAATGAATTTATTTGATACTTCATATTATAATGAATTTATTTGTTTTTGTAAGTATTGAATTCTAAAATAATCAATAACCCAATAGTTGTGAAGTGTCGTAATGAAGCCATACATGAAATTGTTTGCTTAAGCTTCTGGGCCTATTGAATACCAAACACTACGACTGACCTACTACCCTAAGGAATTATAAGGAATCTTCCTACTATGAATTGAGGTCAGGTTATGATGTGTTCCAACACTTATTCACTGTTTGTTTTATGTTGATGACATGGTTATTGATGTTGTTTATGACTATTATTTCATTCTTATATATATTGACTACCCATTGCTAGAAAGATATGTTAGAATATTGTTCAAACATATGCAATATTCTCATTTCTCATGATGATGACGATATGGCTTAGTCAAATGTATATTCTTATATGTTTTAGATGGCTTATTTTATGCAATGTGTGAAAGTATTATAATGTCATTTTATTGTGGTTTTGATGAGCAATACAATCACTTAATTTATGCTCCTATCTTGCCTATAATTGAGTGGTCCTACTTGAAAAGACAATACAATTAACAAGCAAGCAAAAATAAGTTGCAAACAAAGAAAACCAGCATGTGAAGACAAGCTTAGAGGCCTATTCTCATTGTAATTGGCATGGCAAGTGAATGAACATTGTTTGATAAGGTAAAGGAAAGACTCCTTGAGCTCGCCACTCATATGGATAATGAAGACAAATAAGAAGCCTAAACTATGGCTTAGAAACATAATAGTTGTTGACTTACATCCCATGTAAAGGCTCATATGTTAAAGGAAAAGTGTTTTGATTGCTTTCAAATGGGAAGGGATATGGTAGTTGTTTGTGTATCCACCATTCATGAGAGAGTTTATAAGCCACCAAAGTTTTCTCACTAAAACATTAGTTGATGGCGCTTTTATGCCCAGCTTGGCCATATTAAACCATACCCAAGTGTGCCCTTATAGTTGGCCCACATTGCATCGATTTTGGAGATCTAATCGTAGCCCTTGAATGCAAATCGATGGTTGGTAATGTGAGTAGGGTAAACCCTCTTTTTTCCCGTTTTCCTCACAAAAATGTTCTATGTGGATTTTTAGTCTCATGCATTGAAGCAAGGGTTTGTTGGAGATTTTCATGGATAGAGGGGAATTTGCATTCAATATCCCCTATTGTTAGCATACTACCATGCCCATTTGTAGCCTGTGGGTAAGTTCTTGCATTTGGTATTGGTCTTGTCTAAGTTGGGGGTGCACTTGTTTTCATTTTGTGTGCTTAAAGAGAGGATGCACCCATAATTTCACTATGCCTACTTGAAGAGAGGCCTTATTTATGTCTTTGACCTCATCCCTTTTTTTCTTCCTCTATGAATCAAACAATGGTGATGGAGGGTTGGTTTCAAGTATATAAATGCAACCTGTGGGAGGTCAATTTTTTGGTTAAAGGAAAGGTTTGAAGCACACATGGTGAGCTTAGTAGGAGAGAAAACAATAGAGTCACCCACATTGGACAAAAAGGTTGGCTTTATGGTTTCAAAATAAATCACATTTTTCTTGTACTTAAATGTATTCAATTACATGAGATTGTTAATGTTTGTTGGGTGTAGATTTTACCTCCATTTGGCTTGATTAAAAGTCAAATCTTCTCCCTTGAATTGAGCACTTTTATGGTCACTATGTTGGTATTTTGTTAACACATTTTAAATTTGTTATATCAACCATGATGATGAGAACACCACCCCAACTTGCTTGATTTATATGTTGTTTGTGGGAAAATTTAACTATTGGAAATTTTTCCTTTAACCCATTCTCAAAACTATATTTTGAGTTAGAACCCTATGAATATTCATGTAACACACTCCAGACTCAGTTATGGGCGTATGTCACTAAAAACCCGACTTCTGTCAAATAACAAATTTTGAAATTCGTTTAAATCTTTCCCATTAAAACTCAAATACCATTAATTTATTATTTCTAGCCCTCCTAAAGACTCATATAATTTGATATTAAACTATGATACCATTTAATATCACACCTAGACCCATGTCCAAGCTTCTAATACCAAAAATATTAATATGCCCTGCATATGAGACAATTATGTGGTCCTAAAAACATATAATCCATGCATAATTATATACAATTATAATAATACAAAATTAGCATAAATAACCACACAGTGATAATCATAAACACATAAAAGAACACTTATCTTTTAATGAAAATCACCAAATGACTGCATGCCTCAGACATTCCTCCCAGCCATAGACTTTGTTGCTCTATCACTCTCAACAATAGGTCATCCTCGAGGTGGGGCTATGACTCCACCAGGGCAAAGGATACCTAAGCCAAAATAAGGTCCAAAAACACACAACTCAAGGAAATGCCAATGACACCAACTTGTAGTTCCGCCTCATAGCCTCTCATCCCCCTTATCCCGTCCCACCCTAGGAAGTATACCCCTTCACTGATCAATAGTCCTTTAGCTGTACCACTTCCCTTCCAGAGCTTCAGTAATAGGTTGGATAGGAAGTCTCAGAGCTCTGTGGCACTTGGAACACAAGAATTCTCTCAAATATTTATGAGCACCCACTAGGCCAAACATGAGGAAATGTATTTCCAACAATTCTCTCACTCAAGGAGAATGATCCATAGCCCTGACAACTTGCTTCTGCAAACCCAAACCACCAAGCATTTACAGGATTACAATGATACAATGTTACATTGGCTTCCTTACTCACCCTCCCAAGAAAATGGTAAGAATGATGGAATGAATGAGAATCCACCATTTTCCACTAAAACCCAACATTATATTTTCATGTTCCTTTCTTGACACATGACACTCAAGGAACTACTTTTTCCTCCGCTTGTTGATTTGTTCCACCACTTAGGAACTTAGGATATAAATCATATCAATAATACTTAGGCTATGAATTAGGATTAATTTAATACTTGACTTAACCCTTTTGGCTTAAGCCCCTTTCCTAAGCCCTTAGCCCCCTTTCCCTCTCATGGAGTTCTATCTCCCCATACTTTCTGTCTAACTTGGTCTATAACAATGATTTTTTTTATTAATATATATCATAGTGTGATTACACTTTACAATGTTAGGCTCACTGAACTTCCAACATATAGGCTCTTCGACCACATATCACACAAGCACTCTGAACCAAAACATATATACATAGGCACTCTGGTCCAAAACATCCTCGCTCACCAGTCTTTAAAAAATGTACATTTACAATCTCGAGTTCAACCTAGGGGTATTACATTCCCCTCCCCCTTATTTATGCAATGTCCTCAGTGCATTATATACACATGTATAATCAAAATTATTTAAAAAGATCCAAAATATGTGATACTCTTCTCATATGGCATCCTCGTGCTTCTCATGTAACATATTTAAGATTGTAACAGGTCCACTGGACCTCACTCGCTCCATGCCTTTGTCGTTGAGCCTTGTTTACTTTTAGTGCTCTTCTTTCCAGGTGCCCAATTCATGTCTTCATTCTTTAGCTATAAGGATTTTTCTCTATTCCACAAAGCTTCCTCATGCAAGAACTCAACTCACTGTTCTTTTTTACACACCCTCATAATTCTAGCCACCATTCCATAGGCATTCCTAAGTTGCCTCTTCCTTGTTGCACTCACTCTCCAGGCTCATGAATCTATTCATTGCTACATAGTCCTTGCCGATCCATCTTGCCAAGGATTTCACATGCAAGGAGACCACTGATTCATCACTAGACCTCCACTAATGATCTACACCCTATGACAATCATAGGGTTCCAGTATCTTAACAATAACCTTCTTCCCCAGCTTTCCAGATCTAATAGTTGTCATTTCATCAATATCACACACATACAATCATCATGAGATATCATCATAACAATTTCACTTTGTTAATTCAAATTTGTTTCATAAGGAAATTGAAATTTTCCTAAGTATGAGATTTCCTCTCATAATTTCTTGGCTCTTGCAGCAACAAGCATCGATCTTCCTCATGGATTATGCTATTTCCATAGTTGAGACCATTTTTCCTGCAATATACTCAACCTTTCATTAAAACAAACAATGTGTTAGTATCTCATGTATAATATATTTTTATTGCAACAATTACAAGCTCACAAAGTGATCTTAGAATTCCTAAGTGTTCAATCACTTCCATCAATCCATCCATTAATTGGAATGAGCCTATCATTCTTTACACATGCATTATCATCTTACTAATCTTTTCATAATGCAATCAACATTACTAATAAATAAATCAATATGCCAAAACCCATGTCCATCTCTATACGATGCATCTTTGCATTGACTTCTAAATATCATATATCTAGTTCATGCATTTTTCCATGGTGAATTGGAAGGTTTGGCCCATGCCTCAACACATTATCCATATCCTTCCTATATATTGCTCAACCATTTGGATTCCTTCCTTTTCAACCCAAACACAACCTCATGAATATAATTCCTTTGATGTTTCTTCAATGTTGGCAAGAAGGTTGCAATCCAAACATCAATTATAACCAGGAAGACCATTAAATACTTGTGTGGCACTATATCCTTCCCATATCCAACTATGTTATGGCTTCACACATGAATAGATTTGTTTTCATTCATTCCTTTAATATGATTATATCCCTTTATTTACTTTGGTTATTAACATATAACCAACAAAATGCTAACATGCTATTATCCATATAAATGCATTCAATAGTTACACAATTTTATAAATATCCCAAGCCTCATCCTTTACCATATTGGATGGTATATCATTCCAATGAATGCATTCAAAACACATAACAATATCACTTCACATTCTCACTGAGGGAATTCTTATTTGATTCCCTTCAACATTTATGTAACATAAGCATATCCATTTCATAGTTGTATAGATTCCATTCATTTGTTTGATGATAACAAGTTAGTTGGTTGTAGAAGCTCACATGCTTCTTTTATCAACCTTCTGTTAAGCATTTAGCCATCCTCATTTGTCTTCATACAGATGGCTATCAACAACGACATCACCACTTTTAGCCATGCTATAAATATTTCCTGGATACTCAATCCATCATTAGTCACATTCAAATATCACAGTGTCATTATTTCATAAACATCAGTAGAATACTCAAGTATACAAGCATGCAAAAGCATATCCAAGAATTCCTTCGTGCACTAATGCATATCTATGTGCACCAAGAATTCTTCTTCAACATGCCTACTAGTGCACACGCATTCCACCTTTCCTATATGCATTTTTCATTACTTCTAGTATGCTCTTCTATGAAAATTTATTTCAGCTATATATATATATATATATATATATATATATATATATATATAT
>CBVK0102270012.1:0-29639 GCA_900067695.1 Picea abies | reverse complement strand
AGTGTGAAGTTACTATGCTAAGAGAATATAAGAATAAGAATGGAAAGAGGAATCCAAAAATTTAGATCACAGGAAAGAAGGCAAGAAAGCTCACTAAGAGAACTTGAACCTCGTCGGAATAGCAGAACCACACAGAATGGCACTTCACCATGGCGAAGCTATATGATCGTTGGAGGCATCCCGACTGTTAGAATGACACTCTATAACAGTTAGAAACATAGTTATTACCGAAAAGATCAAAATTGGACTATTGAGACCACGCCATAATGGATGGATTCGTATTGATTAAGGCATTTCGACCCGTTGAAGGAATTTGTTATGACGTTGCTTATTTAATCCATCGAATGCCTCACCGAGACCACGTTTTGCAAACTAAGATAACTGAGCTAATAGAGAATTGATCACATACCGCGTTGTGCTGTCTAGACCTCACCGTCCATCTAATTGCCTTGTCTACCTGCTCACCTACTCGAGTTGTTCGATCAAGAGTGTGCATGTCAGGCGAACGTAGCGCAGTAGAGAGGTCTGTGGAGGAGATCTTAATAGACCTTATGGCTCAAAAAGTCATGTCTGTAGGAATACATGAATCGTTGATGGGTGGATTGCAAGCATCCCACTCGACTAGACGTTGGTCTAGCTGAACCGTGACTGAGAAAAGAAGAAAACATTGCGACGATATGGTGAACTCGAAGATGATCCTGTTGGTTTTGCCCGACTACATCCTACCTTTTTCTGGCGTGGTTAATTGTGACAGTGTCCCATGTGATTTCGAGTAGATGTTCATCACTGTGCACCTCTCGAAGGGGATATGCGTAGTCAGACCTCAGTTGGGAATGATCCAAGCTCTCAAGATAAGTGACTTTAACCTTGGAGATCGAAAGACCTATGCGATGCTTGCACTGCATAAGTACCTGATGAAGATGATTGGGAAGAAGCCCAAGATAGTTCCACAACCATGGATTAAGGAGATCACACGATCAATGATCTTAAACGTGATGAAGATACCCCACCTCGGCAGACATCATGAGGTTAACGCGTGTGTTAAACTCCTCCTATCGTGCTACCTTGAGGTTACCTTTGGTTAGATAGACACATCACTGTGGATTCAACATTGATCCACCTGATCACTAGATTGAGCATGCAAGGACCAGACCATCACCAGTTCTACCCAGGGAAAACGTCAGATCGCTCCCTGGCACAATGAATAAAGGAAGCCTACGACAATGTAGAGAAGGGAAAGCAAGGCTAAAAGGTAGCCTCCATCTAGGATGGCACAATGCACCTTGCTTGTTAGTTGATCACTGGAAAGCTCGTCATAAAGAACTGTCCTACGCAAGTCACAGGGTTTGTAGTCGACCTCGCAGGGAAGTGTGTCGAAGGGATGCAGATGAACTGGGCGAGCTACCTCATCAACAAGTTGGAGAAGGACTGTCGCGAAGTGCAGGACCAAGGCTATGAATTTCACTTCAGTTGGTTGTTGATTCTCATTGCATTTGTCACTTGGGAGATGTCGGAGGGAGCGACATTCCCAAAAGTTGAGCCATTGGAACAATTGGCCATGAGGTTTACCACCTTGTGGTATACGAGCGATATGGAGAAGCAATGACAATCAAATCTGGTGTTCCATGCATATTACCTACAACTCAAGCACGCCATTGAATCATTCCCCCGAATGACCCCAAACACCTTGCATACGTACATGCCACTAGCGAAGTTCCACGTAGAGCGACACTTCATCTACATCATCGTGCATAAGGATGAAATTAAGGAGGAGCTGTAGTCTTATTATAAATTGACTGATGAAGACATGGAGGAGATAACCAAGGAATGGCCAGCCAAATTCCTCGTACCGGTCGAAGATGCAGAACTCTCAGATCCCAACATCATCGAAAGTCCTTTGGTCACCTGGACTGAGTATGATGGACAAAGCAGTGCAAAGAAGAAGAAGAAAAAGGAGGAATTGCAGGACATAGACAGTGAGGATAAGGACAACGCATCGGAGCAAACTGTGCCTGACTCACCTACCGGAGGAGAAGGAAACGAAGTAAATCAAGAGGAGGAAGGGAAGAAGACAAGTGGGACAAAGGCGAAGTGACACCGTCAAAGGATCCCCTCACCACAGTAGACGCATCACAGAAGAGGAATGTTTCCCCAGAAAAACCTTCGGCAAGGAAGAAGACCCGAGCCAATAAGCCTCAGTCACAAAACGTGCTCACAGTGGATGATATCCAACTCATCATCACAGCTGTAGAAGACACCTCAGAGGATATCCTACAGAGACATGAAGCAAAGAAAGAGACACTCTACAAAAAAGTTGAGAAAGAACTGAAGGACATAAAACAAGCCCTCTACTCAAGCCACGCAGTCTCTACTATGCCATCATCATCAAAGAATGTAGAATTGGGATATGATCCCACCCAGTTGCGAAGGTTAGTAGATGCGACAGAGGTTCGACATCGTCGAGCCCAAGAGGAAGAGGAGCAGGCCACAGAGGCCTTGAAGCAAGAAAAGGAGGAGGCCTTAGAGCAACTTTGGGTTGCATAGCAAGAGAAAGAGGACATTAGAGAGAAGTTGGAGGAAGACAAAGAGAAAATCTAGAAAGAGAAAGACCAGGTGCTCATGGAGCAGATTGGGGTTCGAGAGGCAGTGAAAAGAGCACTTTTCTATGTGTTGGGCTTGGCACATATGGAGGAAGAGACAACTGAGATGCAAGTGGGGAAGCTCGTTGAGGCCATTCAACAGCTTCAAGCGAGATTAGCAGAATTAGAACTTCAAGTAGTGTCGAGCACTCTGCAAGAAGTGAGAGATCAGAGGGAAGAAACTGCCAGAAGCACAGTAGAAAGAATCAGGGCATTGGCTTCAGAATGTAAGAAACTATGTGCTTGAAGTGCGTAGACCTATGAGCACCTTGCAGAAGACCTAGAGCTGAGGACACTGGAAGCACAACTCTAGGAGGAAAATAAGTAGGTGTCCACAATGCAAGCACATATGAAGTTGCTTACTGTAGTGGAGAAGATAAAGAGGTCGCAAGAGCAGTGCACATTTCAACAACAGGTCATTGCCATCCAGAGCAGAGTTATGGATGTGACGGAGAGACTCCATTCGGTGCAGGACGAAGCCTGCACACTTTTTGAAGAGATCGAGGGAAAAGGCTCACAATTGGAATAGGTGGTCGCAATAGTGGAACAACGCATATAAGGGCTTGTCACTGAGAAAGTAATTCAGGAGTTCGTCGAGCAGGAGGCTTTGGCGAAGCAGAAAGTCGAGGTAGCTCAGGCTAAGATCGAGGCCTTCGATGCAGTATTTCCTAGGACTGAGTGACTCAGGACAAGTCACAGGTGAGTGTTGGGGTCATGTTGGCCCTCGACCAAGTTTGAGAAAACGTTGGTCATGTTTGACCATTTTTGGGACTTCGACAAGCTGGTCAAAGACGGAGCGCCCAGGCGAAGCGGAGATCACGAGATCTTGCTCATTTTGTGGGATTTTTGGGCTTTTAGGGTTTATATAACGGGTATGGGATGTACGCCCATGGGTTTACCCATGCTTAGGCCTTTTTTTAATGTATAAGTAGCTAAGTGATGTAAGAAGTAGTAAGTAGTTACTAGTCATTGATCAACTTAGTGTGTGGCTAGTTGGCTCTGTGCACGAATGTGTTAAGGCTTGCAGAGTTAAGTGCAAGTATTTTGTAAGTGCTTTGTGAACATACCGTGTAAGGCTTTGTGCCCTGATCTGATTCGGGGAAGGAGGATCTGGCGAGGTGTGCGCAAATCTCCTTTCCTTTGCAAAGTTGGCTTTGTGGCTTGGTGCCTGTAAGAAGATTGAAGGAGACTAATAAAGAAGAAGAAGAGCTGGTGGACGTAGCCCCACACTTGGGTGAACCACATATATCCTGTGTTGATGTGCTTTGTGTAATGTTGTTTATGTATTTATTTGCTTAGTGAAATGATCTTGATGCATGATAGGTAGATCCATTGATGCTTAGTGCTTTATATATGAATGAATGCTAGATCTACTTTGATGTTATTTGTTAAAGGGTTAGACGTGCTTAGTCTTGATTATTACTACATTGATCTATCATTAGGTGTTTTCGAAAGGGAAATAGTTAGGGTTTTGTTGGTGCGTTGTTGAAGCGTTGAACCCTAGGTCTGCCCCTGTGCCAACAAGAACATATAACACTAAGCATTGATAATTAGTTTCAAGGCAAGACTAATTATTGAGGTTTACCATATTCCTTGATTTCAAGCATAGGTTGGCCTTGTACTAATTCATTTCCTACAAACTTTTTTTTCTTTTATCACAATAATGATTAAGAATTTCTATTAAAAAGGTTTCTTTAAAACCATATAATTAGATTTACAAAATGTGAGGAAGGCATTGGAGCTATGCCTCTAATTCTTCTTGTGTACATGTTCCATTCAAAAAATACTTGCATCCATTCTTCCAAAAACATATAGTTATTGATGTGCATGTATATTGTTGAATGAAATAGCCTAAAAGAGACACAAAGCAATAACACATACTAGAAACATACAATAAAATCAGAAATTTAATTGAGCCCTGTGTGGGGAGTAATGTCCAGGTCCACTTGTGTTATTTCTTCTGCTAGTTTCATTTTCTTAGCAGCAAGTGTGCTTAAATGAGCTAGTGAAGCTCCAACTATACATGCTAAGTGGATGAAATTTAAATCTACAAAAGTTCCAAGTAGACCACTTGAGGTTGAATCAACATAAGTGTCCACGATGTTGGGTATGGGGGATACTAGGATTTCTCAAGAGAGATGGAGATCTTCCACCATTGTTCCAGCTAGAGATTAGAATGATACTATGGTAGATGCCATTTTGACCTACTTCCCTCAAGGGATAGCCATGAAATCTTGTGTATTTTCTTCTCGTTTCCTTAAATTGATAATGTGCTCACTTGCTTCAATGACACATTTATCTCATGCCATATTCTTTCCCCTTGTCTATCTCTCTAATTATTCCTTCCACCTACTCCATTATTTAGTCAAGCAAGCAACAATTCTATTGGCACTCTCAACATTCCTAAATCATAGTGTTGCATACCTTCTAGAGCTCCTTCAAAGCATAGATAATATAGCTTGACTGAAACAATGACAATGTGCCATGGATGGATGCCCTCACCATGAAAGAAGACTCCTAACACTGAGAATGCCCAGACCTATATGGAGAACCAAATATGCTCAAAGTTTTCAAATACATGTTTGGCCTCTACTCTACCCATACTTATTCCCACATACTTCCCAAACATCTCACACATAAGAACAATCGCCTCCCCCATACCTGTATTAATAGAATAATGGGAGAAGGATGCGATAACCTTGGGGGTGAGGTGAGGAGGATTAATGGATACCCACACCAGTAATTAGATTTTGAGATACATGCAATGAGGGAGGAATGGCGACACCTTAATAATTCATGGTAGGGTAGATATGGATATAGTTAGCATACCCCATGCCCCTCTCCTTTTATATTAAGAAAATCCTCACCAAGCGAGACCCTTTCATTCACTTTTTAGTCCACTTCTGAGTTTAGAGAGAAAAGGATATGATAAAATTCAATAAATTCGAATTCCATTACTATACCAATAATTCATTGGAAAACTTCAGCAAGAGGCAGGTTGAATGGGATTGTTCAGTAGTGTAAATCTCTAATAATAACCTTGGAGTCTCCAACCACTGCAACTTTTCTAACTCCATTGCTTTTTACAATGATGGGTCTCTTTAGCACTACAAACTCTTCCACTTTATTATTTATGATTGCACCAGGACTCCATAATACACTTTTTTTCTTCCTTCAAAATCATATATAAAACCCCAAACACCCCTCACACTTACCTCCCCAACATTTTTCATATAGTTAGTCATATAAAATATCAACCATTTTTTCATATAATTTGGCATAAATTACTATAGTTTCTTGTTATATTTCATGAAAATTATATGAATTAACTCTATTTGTAAGTATATACCCATTTAAATTATATTGGCTATCATTCATTCATGTTGAAATATGTATCAATTATTTTCCTTAAGGGTTAGGAAGCAAGGAATATTCCATCTCATACATCGCTGAAATATGATTTACATAGAAAAGTTTTATTAGTCCCTACCCTTCAAGCTATAGGGACTATTAGTAATTGGTTCACCATTGTTCTATTAATCCATACATGAAAACTAATGCAAACCAACCATTTTAACCAAAGTTTTGATAGATTCATACAATTTTCCAACTCACATTTCATTTTTTATCCTAACTTTTTAGTTTGAGGTTTTTTTTGGCCTCATATCAAGGCAAGGGAAAATTTATGAAAAATATTTCATTTGAATCATATCAAGGCAAGGGACAATTTATGAAAAATATTTCATTTGAAACTTAGCAAAGGATGACTGCATTATGGTGTACATCTTTTGAGGTGAACTAATGCTATCTCTAGAGTTAGCATTAGTTCCTTAACGTTTTTTGTTAGCACACTTTTTTCATATCTCATCCTTTATCATGGCATGCTTCCCATGTCACATAGATCTTTGGACATCTACTAAAGATCATCATTTGAGCGGCACATGGCTTCAATGCTTTACCCTTTGACATTTATGCTTCTCGCATGCACCTATATTTCTTCCAAGAAGACTTAAAAGATAAGAGTGACTTGCAAGAAATATTTGAAGCTAGATCTAGAAATCATAGCTCCATGGATCTAGAAAACACTCTTATCTTCACAAGCTCCCCCACCACCTTGCACAATGCTAAATATTCACCCGATTCGGTCACATAGATTCAATGACAAAAGAATAAGATGCTAATCCATTATAGTTCTAAATTCGATGGATTATGGAGTTGTGATTGCAAAGTAGTAAATCAAGCTAGAGGAGAAACCAAGGTGAAAGTAGGAAAGCTTACATAGTTGAAGCATCACTCGAAGCATAGACAGTTAGTTTGCACAATTCTTTGACTTTGCATGTATAGACCTTTTCACTGTTCAATTATTTGAGCCTGTAGGTATAGGCCTCATTGTATAGACCTCATTATTCATGATAAGTGTACTTATACCATTGTTATTCTTGTTGTTAATACTCCTAATCCTTCTTTTTCCCAGATGGCTCATTGATAGGACCTCCACCCTTGCCCATTCCTCCTTTTGCATTGACACCTTTCTACTTCGTTGTTATCATTATTATTATAAAATTTATTGTCATCCATTTTCCCACATCATTCTACTAGATTTAATTTTTTTACCTGAGCTTTTTATTGGTCTTTGTTTCATCTTTCCATCTGTTCATATACCCAATATCAATTTTGTAGGAGTAACTTGGGAGACCAAATACGATGTTGAGAATGTGAAATATGTTCTTAGAAGAAGATGCTTATGTGGGAGAATAATATACAACATATATTCTTCTTCTTCTTCAATTTGTCCTATTAAATTATTGAGTGTTGAAGTCGCTAATGTAGGACAAATCGATTCTCTTCCAACAATGCATATATGAAAGTCGTCTTGATCATAAATTTCAATTAGTCATCCGAAACTAAAACTACAATTTGAGAATTGTACTTCTTTCATCACACACTACATTTTTATAATATAATCGTGCTTATACCAGAACTTGTCCTCTTCATTATACCATTGTATTGAGAGGGTCTAGAAACCCATCTTAGGGTAGTCAAATTTGTTTCATTTAATTCTAAGGGGATGTCTTTCATTTTCCTTTAGAAATGAAGTCAATGTTTCAAATATTTTAAGTTCTAGGTGGTATTGGGGATTTGTGATGCTAACTTTGTAAAAAAAATTCTCTATGTTTTGACCATAGATGGGAGTGAAATGTAGTTCCTACTTGGGTTAATCTCCTTAGACTGTCACTAAAACTATGGTCATTCAAGATCCTTAAAGAGATTGGAAATAACTTGGGTTCCTTCATTGATCTAGATGATAGTTTTAAAATAATCCCCTTGAGAGATATATCATGCATATTGGTAGAGCTTAATATAAAGGATGGACTATCATAAGTCATAGATATTGAAATAGGGAAGTGAAACTATACAAAAACCCTGTATTTTGTTTGAATTCCATTTAGATGTGCCCACTATCACACATATAGAGATATGTCAAAAGAGTGATCTCCAAGTTTCACAAAAAAGGAAGGGAGGCCAAAAAAATTGTTTCATCGAGGCTAAAGGAGAATGAAGGAATAGATTAGATAGAGAGAAAAGGTAGTAAATGTCATGAGACAAGATTGATATTAATTTCAAAAGAGATTTCCATTGATAGTCAATCAATATAGAACTCATTATTAGAACAACTAGAGAAAAATCCAATTCAATTTCCCAAAGAAGAGGAAATGATGGTAGCTTGCCTTTCAAATCTAGACAAGGTTCCTAAAGAATCATCTATGTTGACTGAAATCAATGGGGTATCCACTCATATAAATGTTTCAGCTAAGACCAGGCTTTTTGATCATGTAAATGAAAATCGTTTCAGCTAAGACCAGGCTTTTTGATCATGTAAATGAAAATTTTCTTTGTGAACATAGTCCACTAAAACTAGTTGAAAACCATTATACAACCTTAAGATAAAGCCAGGAAATGCTAGATAATTATAGTCCAAAGGGAGGGGGGTCAAATGGTTAAAAAATGAAGGGGTTAGGTCTTAAATATAGAAATAAGATATTAAAAGAAAATGTTCCATTTAAAACCAACACTTGGAACAGATTCTTGCATAAATCTCAACCCATTCAAATGATTTTCCCAACATCCCCCTTTAAAGAAATTTCAATTGTGGAAACATAGAGTAGATACTAATTAGGACCTAGAAACGGGATTATAGATGATTTAGAGGATGAGATAGAGGGGGGTTGGGGGAAGATATGGGGAGAGATGATTTAACCTTCCCACTAGGAGATAAAATCTTTTCTTAATTATGCTTAAGAGAAAACATTAAGAGAATTAATACATAATTGAAAAGAAATAATAATGGTTGGGGCAATTAAAGTAGAGAAAGCCCCTAGAAAAATGAGATCCATGATAGTTTTATCTCTTACTATAACAGTCTTGAAAAATTACTCAAGAAATTTTTTCCATAGGTAAATTAGTTTTATCTCTTACTATAACAGTCTTGAAAAATTATTCAAGAAATTTTTTCCATAGGTAAATTAGTTTTTATTCTCAAACTTAATGTAGTTTTAATTCAAGAGTTTTTCCATAGGTAGATTAGTTTTTATTCTCAAACCTAATGTAGTTTTAATTCAAGAGTTTTTCCATAGGTAGATTAGTTTCTATTCTCAAACCTAATGTAGTTTTGATTCAAGAGACAATTGGAGCTAACAAGAAGTTCGTAAGGGAAATATCTCTCTTCATGAGAGATTGGGATTTTCAATACATTGATGTAAATGGTAAGTTGAAAGAAATGATCATATGATGGAAAATAAGGTCTCTTAGATTGTTAAATTCAATTTTCTTTTCTTTACATATTAGAGTTGAGATTTTCTCTTTGAAGTTGGGGAAACCTTACTCAATACTAAATATTTATCGACCTTATGATGATAGGGTTAGTTTTTGGGATGATTTATTCACAAAATATTTTCTAAAGAATTATACATCGACACTAACCAATGACCTGAACTTCAAAACCAAAATATTTGAAGTTTGAGGAATAAATGCTAGAGTTAACCCTTTGGCGTGGTATTTCGCACATAAATTAGAGGAGGAAGTTTTAGTAGATGTATAGCTTATGAAACTTATGCCTACATGGAGAAATAAGATAATAGGATTGGATTCTATATCTAAAATATTGGATGACTCTTGGCCAAATAAACAATTATGGAAAATGAAGAAATAATAAGGAGTTTCATAAACAATTATGAAACTCTCGGGGGTCTCAAATCACCTACCAATGGTGTTGTAAATTGCAAAGGAAGATTCAAAGCCTCCAAATCCTTTCAAATTTGATTCCACATGGTTGGAAGAGGACAAATTTATAGAATTGGAGAAGGCATAGTGGGTAATATTCAATGAGACTTCAAGACAATATGCCAATTACCAGTTTACATCCAATCTAAAAAAGGTTAAACAAGTAGTTTCTAGGTGGTCCTTCAACGAAAGAAAAAAAACTAAATCAATATCTAATCTTAGTTGAAAAATATATATAGAATTTCTATATCAATAATATTGAAGGAGTATACATTTAAAAAAAAACTGGATCAATATCTAATCTTAGTTGAAAAACATATATAGAATTTTTATATGAATAATATTGAGAGAGTATACATAGAGAAAGCAAGAGTAAGGGAATGAAGAAAATTAGAACGTAACTTTTATCTATGAATGAATCTTAGAGGTGCATCAAGGTAGTGAAAAGTAAAAAAAAAATCCACAACTATGATAATCACAAGAAAACATTAATACTATCTAGTGACTTCCCAAATAATATGGTAATATGAAAGCATGGCAAGGAAATTACATTACATAGAATACATGGGAGTAACACTCTTCAAAACTTGTATAAAGAATCATATAAGTTCAACTTTGTAAAGATAATTAAGAATACATCTTATTTCCCTAGTTTTGTAGATGAAGGTGAAAATGAGAGTTCTTTTGAGGAGGTGTCCAAGGAAGAGATTAAGGAATTTCTTTCATCTATCCACAAAGAAAAAACTCTAGGATTTCATAGCTAGACAATTGAGATTTTCATTGGTTTCATAGACTTAATAAAGGATGATTTACAAATGATGGTGGAGGAGTCAAGGATCAAAGCAAAAATCTTGGAGGCATTCAAAGCCACCTTTCTAGGTTTAATTCCCCAAAAGGATAGGCCTAATCAAATACTTTGATGATTTCAAGCCTATCTCACTATGTAATTGCATTTATAAAATATTAGCAATAATAATTTCTATGAAGACAAAGAGGGTTCCATTTGCTACTATATCTCAAGAACAATTTGTTTTCGATGGCAGGAAAATACATGAAGCCATAGGGGTGGCCTGGAAAGAGATTCATACAATCAAATAGAAGAATTTATAGCAATAATAGTTAAGCTATACCTCTCCAAAACTTTGGCAAAGCTTTAGTAACAAAGATCTTATGGTCATTATTTACTCAGGATGAGCTTTGGAAGTAGGTGATAGTGAAAAAATATATTGAACCTTTATTATCGATAGAGTGGGTAAAAAGTGAAAACAAGACAATATTGTATGTTTCATTAATGTGGAAATATTTAACTATGTCATTTCTCCTAATAGGGAATTGGTTAGCATGGAAGATAGGTCATGGTGAGAATGCAAGAATAGAGGTTGACCCCTAGATAGGATGTGAAAATATACATAGAATTCAAGTTGATCTAGTTAAACATCTTCACAAACATGGAATTTTCACATTGAGATAGGTTGATAATTCTCTCATTGTTATATGTGGCATCAAGGATGGAAAAGTGATATTACTCTAGCATTAGAGGGGGAAATAGAATCCTATGGAGAGGTTATGCAGAGTAATTAATACAAGGGATTGTAAGAGTAAGAGATGATAAAGATACATTATTGTGGAAAAAAAATAAAATATAGGGGTATACACTACGAAGTTATGATATAAATCCATGCTCTCTCAAGACAACCAAGAAATTATTTTTTGGTGGAAGCCTTTATAGAAAATATAGGCACCAATGAAAACTTGGTTGTTCACGTGGTTGACATTGATGAATAAGGCTTCTACTTGGATTTATTGTAAAATAATAGTAGGTAAAGGTTAGGTTGGTGTGCTCTTTATAATTAGGATAATGAATCAATCCTAGACTTTCTAGTAAAGTCATCTTCTACTAGAGTTTTCTAGTTTGAGACAGAGGAGTGTTGGGTATGTGCTATATTATTTGCATGATTATCCCCACACAATGTTATGTTTCTCCGAGCACAATGGGGGGGGTGGGGTCACAGGGAGAGCATAGCCCTCAAAAAAAAATTGGGTTTTTTTTTGCGTTTATTTTGGGCAGTTTTGGCACATGGTTTTGTCCATTTTCGATTGTTTTGTGACACGGTTTTTCGACCCATGGTTTTATAATTATGGTTAAGAAATCAAGGTTGTAATTTGATCTAGGTAAACATATTAGGGATTTTGGATGCCATGGGATCCTATATATTTTATTGTAATGGTGAAGTTAATACAATGATAGTTATAGGTGCGACTCTATACATTTGTTGGTTTCCTGGTGAAGGATTTCCAAGGTAAATTTATGAGTACTATGTGTGATTTATACTGTTTTATTTCTATTGTATAAGAAATCTATATGTGCATTTATATACTGTAAAGGTTTAAAAGATACATTTGGTATCAAAGCAATTATTGGCTTCATGGGGACACCTTTTTTGCTAAGGGTTCAATTATCTTGGGTCTGTGATAAGCTTGGTTTCAGTGGGAGCTATACAATGGTGATTCTCGTGGTGAAAAAAAATGGCAAGTAGTTCTAAAATTGAGATTGAGAAATTTAATGGGAAAATATTTGAGCTTTGGAAGCTAGAGATGGAGGATCTTATGGTAGATAAAGAATAATGGGTTGCTATGGATCCTAGTACTGCACCAATGGATATGTTGACGGAAGATTGTGCAAAGTTGGATGGGAAGGAAAATAGAACAATTTGGTTGTGTCTTTTATATTCAGTGTTACTGAATATCTCATGAGAAGATATAGTCATGATGTTATGATATAAGTTAAGGGATTTGTATCAGTTTAAGTCCTTGGTAAATAAACTTTCCCTATCAAAGAAGTTGTACCTTATGAGGATGAATGATGGAGACTCGATGATAGAGAATATAAATTCCTTCAATACTATGGTAAGTCAGTTGTTGTTTATGGATATTAAAATTTCATATGAATATAAGTGCATTAGTTTAGTGTACTCATTTCCTTATCCGTGGAAAAGTCTGGTTGTATTCATTAGCAGTAATATGACCAAATTAAAGTTTGATGATGTGGTTTTGTCCTTGTTATTAGAAGAAACGAGGAGGAAAACCATGGATATATAGAGCACGGATGCCTTATTTGTAAGAGGACATACCTTGAATATAAATATAAATAATTCCTCTAGTGGGAGATCTAAATATATAGGTACATATAATTCTCTAGGAAAATCCTTAAAGAAATGCTAGAAATGTGGTAAAGATGGGAATTTCAAGAAGGATTGAAAAAAAAAAAGTGTTGAGAGAGGGAAGGGATCTAATGATGTTCCTTCCATAGAAGGGGATTCCTCCTCATAAGAAGGAGGGGATGTGTACTTGTCTTCTTCAGGAACACATGCAGATCATGATGTATGGATAATCAATTTAGGTGCTTCTTTTCATATGACTCCCCACAAGGAGTGGTTCTGTGAATATGAAAGATATATTGGAGGTGATGTTTTCCTAGGAGATGAATCAATATCCATAATCACAGGATGCAGAAATGTCAAGTTACAAAGCTAGCAGAAATGGCAAGAAGGATTAGAATTGGAGGTGATGTTTTCCTAGGAGATGAATCAATATCCATAATCACAGGATGCAGAAATGTCAAGTTACAAAGCTAGCAGAAATGGCAAGAAGGATTAGAACACTCCCTAGGGTCTTGAACATTCCAAAGCTAGCAAGATGAATGATGCAAGTGTACATATTGTGTTCAAAAAGGAAACTTGTAAAATGGTTTGAGGAGCAATGGTGTTGATGAGGGGAGTTCAGAATAGATATCTATACAATATGTTGGGAAGCACGATCAGTAATGGGTGTAATGGTTATGTTGTTCCCGAGGGTGAAGAAGACAAAACCCCTATGGTCTCTAGAGAAAAGACAATGTCGTGGCATCAAACACTGGGACATATTGGAGAGAAGGACCTTTGAGCACTTTATATATGGTAAAGTTATGGTTGAAGGTATGTATGATTGCACACTTGATTTTGATTTCTATGAAAATTTCATATATGATAAACAAAATTAGGTAAGATTCTCATCTAGTTCTACAAGAGAAAATGTGATCTTAGAGTTATTACACATTGATGTGTATGGACCCATGCCTTTTCCATCACTAGGTAAATATGTGCACTATGTTTTGGTCATTGGTGATTTCTCAAGGAATACATGGATTTATTTCCTTCGAAATAAATTTGAGGTGATTTCTCAAGGAATACATGGATTTATTTCCTTCGAAATAAATTTGAGGTCTTTGGTAAATTTTAAGATTTTAAGGCTCTTGTGGAGAATTAGACAAAGAAAAAAATAAAGGTGTTCAAGATAGATAATGGTGGAGAGTTTTGTGGGAATGAATTCAAGGAATTTTGTAAGAAGTGCGATATAGCAAGGAAGAATACTACTCCATACATACGTCAATAGAATGGGGTTGCAGAAAGGATGAATAAGACACTGATGGAAAAAGAAAGGAGTATGTTGAGTGGTGTTGGGTTAGGACACAAAATATGGGCAGAGGCAGTGGGCACTGCATGTTACCTAGTAAATAGATCACCATCATTAGTGTTGGCGGAAAAAAATCTGCATGAGGCATGGACTGGTAAGAAACCATCTCTAGAACATCTCAGAGTGTTTGGTTGTGATGATTATGTACATGCTCCAAAGGAAAATAGGAGTAAGCTAGATAATAAATATGAAAAGTGTATCATTATTGGTTATAAATATGGTATAAAAGTATATAAACTTTGGAACCCATAAAATAAGAAGGTTTTCTATATTTGGGATGTTGTCTTTAGAGAGGTTAAAGATGTTCCTAGATAGGAAGTCTCGCTAAAAGAAAAAACACTAGAGAGAATAGAGTTTGAGTTGGAGGGTCAAGAATCTGATTCAATAGAAGAACATGAATAAGAAGAAGAAGAACCTCATACTCTAGTATTGAGGAGATCGGTTTGGGAAATAATACAACAAAAAATATATTCTCCACTTGTTTTTCATTCTAATTTTTCTTTGTCTATTACTACTGTTGATGATCCCATAACTATTAGGGAAGTAGTGAATTTAGAGGATGGTAAACTTTGGAAGAAGGCCATGGTTGAGGAAATGACATCCTTGGATAAAAATGAGGCTTCAAATCTAGTTGAGTTGCCTGCTAGAAGAAATCTCATTGGTGTAAAGTGGGTGTTTAAGAAGAAGTTGAATGGAGAAGGTAAAGTGGAGAAGTATAATGCTCACCTAGTAGCAAAAGGATATTCCTAGGTAGAGAGAATTGATTTTAGTGACAATTTTCTCCTGTTGCTAAATTGAATTCTATTAGATTCCATTTTTCTTTTGCTACTTATTTTGATCTTGAAGTAGAATAGATGGATGTAAAGACAACATTCCTACACGGGGATATTGAAGAAGGAATATACCTGAAACAAATAGAAGGTTTTGTAGTGAAGGGTAATAATAAGCTAGTTTGCAAGCTGAAAAAGTCCATGTATGGGTTAAGGAAATCTCTAAGGATGTGGTATCAAAAGTTTGATACTTATGTTTGGGACTTGGTTTCACAAGGAGAAGAGCTTATCACTATGTGTATTTAAAATTAGTTGGAGATCATTTTATTTATGTGGTGATGTGTGTTGTTGATATTTTTCTAATTGGAAACAATCAATAAATCATTAAGGAGGTAAAAACCTAGTTGTCTTTTTAGTTTTATATGAAATATCTTGGTGCTGCAAATTTTATTTTGGGCATGGAAATTAAAAGAGATTGGGAAAACAAGAAAATTTGGTTGAATTAGAGGAAATATGTTTAGACAATATTGTAGGTGTTTACTATGAAAGAATGTAAATCGTTCAAGGTCCCTATTCTTGTAGGCGTGAATTTATCTGTAGATCAATGCCCCAAGACATATGAAGAAGAATAAGACATATCTCATGTTCCTCATGCTAGTGTTGTTGACAGTTTGATGTATGCAATGGTCTGTACTAAAATGTACATTGCACATTTAGTAGGAATTTTGAGCAGGAATGTGTCAAAACCAGGGAAGGAGCATTGGACAAATGTAAAGATGGTTTTCATGTATTTGAGTGGCACTACAGATTACATAATTTTCTACCAATGAAGACATGGTGCAAATAGAGTGTTAGAAATACAAGGATTTGTTGATGCATATTGGGATGGAGATATATATCGTAGCATATCTACAAATTGTTATGTGTTTAAACTATTTGGAGGAGCAATTAGTTGGATTAGAAAGGGACAATCTATAGTGGCACTCTTAGCTATAAAAGTTAAATACATGGCAACTACTCATGTGAGTAAGGAAGTTTTATGGTTATAGAGGTTGTGTTTAGGTATTGGGTTCGTACAACAAGTTGTAAGGTTATATTGTGACAGTTATAATGCAATCTTTCTAGAAAAGAATCTGACTTATCATTCTAAGAAAAAGAAAATTGATGTTTAGTATCACTTTGTGAGAGACATGGTTGAAGACAAGAAGGTGCTATTGGTGAAGGAAAACACTTTGAAGAATGTTGTATATTCACTTAAAATTTTTGTAAGAACTAAGAATTTCTCTTGGTGTAGAGAAGCAATGGGCATTGCTTCCCTGAATTATTGATCGTGTAATCCTCGGGCTCCTTGTATACAAAGAAAACAACAAGTGGGATAATGTTGGGTGTGTGTTATATTATTTACATGATTATCTGCATGCATTGTTATGTTGCATCAAGTGAAAGGGGGGTTGGTAGGCCCCCCCTTCTTTGGGGTTCATGGGAAAATCCCTAAAAGAAATTGGGTGCTTTTGGCACACAATTTTTTTTTTTGTTTTGGCCAGTTTTCACACACGGTTTTCCAATGCATGGTTTTCTAATTCCAATTAAGAAATTAAGGTTGTAATCTAATCTAGGTCAATGGATTAGGTCTTTTGGATGCCACGAGAACCTATATATTGTATTGTAATGGTGAAGTTAATACAATGAGAGTTAGAGGTGTAACTCTAACCTTTGTTGGTTTTCCTAGTTAAAGGTTTCTGGGGTAAATTTCTGAGTACTATGTGTGATTGCTCCATAATACATTGAGCCCATTTTTTCGACAATTTACTGATGCATGTTCATCACCACAACATATCAAGTACAACGAAGGATACAAACCATTTTTCGTCGCATCACCTCCATTGCAATTACGACGATCACATTTTGTCGTAAGACAAAACACTTTCAGCATACCATCGATTGATGTAGGTCCCAAATCTAGGTTGTTGTCGTTGCTTGGCCATTGTAAGAGAGAATAACCTACAATGAGCATGCCCTATGATCCAATATCAAAATACATTTTTGTTGCCACTTCATTGTAAGATCGACCAATGACCATCGCTAGTATGTCATATCATCCACTATAATTCATCTCAAATCCATCATCTCAAATCCATCAAATTTTCATTACTATTCTGTCGGAATATTGACTAAGGATCGTTTCCAATCCGTCGTATCATCCACTACAGTTCGAATCAAATCCATCATGTTTTCGTCACTAGTTCATCAGAAGATCAATTAAGCTACGAAAAACCATCGATGAATTTTCATGATAACATCATTACGAGCCCATCGAACTATCGACAATGTACCGATGAACCGACTATGTTTCCAATGGTATTGGGTCAGGAGGAAAACATGTCGACCATATGGTGATTTCAGACTTGTTGAATGAATCAGAAAATAGGTTGACCATATGGTTTATAAGATTGTTTTTCAAATATTTATTCTAGGCATTCCATTGTGTGTGAATGGTGGGCCCAAAAATCTCTATACCTTGTCGTGCAAGGTCTTATAAAAAATATTGTTTCCTGCAAAAAGATATGATAATTAGATTAAAATAATATGAAATATGTAGGTTTCAATCAAATGGTAGCGAATATTTAACATATTCAAAAATACATGGGATTTTTTGTATCTTCAAGGGAACCAAGTTATCATCCACAAAAAAGTTGATGGAGAGTGTTCTCGAGATTAGAACACGTGATGCCCAAGGATAACAATGCTCTGGCTACGCAGAACCAATATCGTCATGAGATTCACCTTGTAGACCATCATGTGCATGGTATATCATGTGTGGTGGGGGCCTCTCATGGGCTCAATGAGTTTCATTCCTCTTAGCCATAGACAGGGAGCAAAATAGCCTCACATGTATGCAGCTCATGCTAGGACACTATGGGGTTTGTGAATCACTTCCACCAACAACGTCCCCATGACCAGGATGTCTCGTTGGATCCAAAAAATCCTATAGAAAGAAAACATTAGAATATTGCTCATGTAACAGTATCAGACAAAATTTCATAAATCAATATATGTCGAAAATGGTATTTTTTTTTAAATTGCGCTTACCCAAAAATTTTCTATATCCTGCCTTAAAATTTTCATCCTTTATTTTCCATCCTTTGTAAGTGGCTTAGACCTAGCCAATTCAATGAATTCCCTATTTTCCTTTCTCATGGCCTTTCAAATTGTTTCCATCGGGTTGATGGAATCATATATTTTATCCCACACATCATCGTGCTCCGATGGTGTGCTCATCTACATCAACAAATAAACATGTTAATTCAATTATTGTAAGCAAGAATTGATATTAAAATCATTGTTATACCTCCCGCGAGCTATTCGGTGCCTTCCCAAGATCACCCTGCCACATTATAAGATGCATGCCATTTTAAAATGTTAGAAAATAATCTAAAAAGCATGAGCTATTAAAATGTATGTTAAAGATATAAAAAGGAAAAAATTAATTACAGGTTTGGTATATTGGTAGAACATATTTACCCCCATAATAGCAATGCTTCCATCGATTCAATTCAAATTGTAATCAACCAACAACTCTTCCCCTGCAACTATGGTTTTCAATCCACATACGAATATTCGATTTCCTTCACACCTCTCAAATATGCAATTGGGTTGCTTTCTTATTGTACTAGGTCTTGTAATGTTAATAAGCCCTACAATATTCCTTGACACCTTTGGCCTTGCATCAATATACAACAACACTCCTTTCTTGTAATCATTGTCTTTTAGCTATACATAATTTGCAGTGATTGCATATCTCCACATACTTGGCATATATTGGACCAACTCCAACAACTCAACAAGTCCTCCATATTTCACCTTTATGCCATCCATGGAGAATAGACCTAGAAAATGCGTGGACAACAAAGCAATGTGATAAATCCTCTCATTGACATAGAAGTCAATGTCTAACTGAGGAATATCATTGGGTGCCCATTGTCTCACTATATGCTTATACCTCAAAGGAACCTCAACATCACCTATGCTTTCATTGTCATAAGAACGTGACCTCCTTCAGAAAGAAAGAATTCCATGCGCCAAGGGAATTTTCTTCTAACCTTTTCACCTCTAGTTGATCTCGCCCTGTTATATGTGTTTGAAATAGCACTTTCCCCCCTCCCTCCATAAATTCCCTCACTTGAGGATGATAGGTTTAACAAGCACCTATTTGGTTGTACCTAAACTCCATCAAATGGGAACAAGTAGTTAGCAAAAGGGGAGAATTAATGGACAATGAATAATTTGAAACTATAGTTCTAATGCCAAATCTAGACATTGTCATAATTTGACCCAATGCATAATTCACATTTTTTCTATGGTTTTAAAATGACTCAGTTTTGGATTATAAAGGACCTTTGACTCCTATATGGAGGAAGAAATGTAATTCAAGCAATTCATTTTTTGGTATTTGTATAGCATTCTTTCTTGAGAGTTTGAAAGTCAAGTGCCAATCCTTGATTTAATTTTTCATTTGATAACGAGTTGCACAAGTCTTCTAGTTCATACTTTGACAAGTACTTGACTAGATAGAATATATTAGATCTTGGTTTAATGTTGAACATTCTTGGATGGATCTAGACTTATTGGTGAATAGAATTAATGGTGTCAAATCCTAATATTCCTTGAGTTTATTTCATCTAAGATTATGTTGTAAAATGCACTTGTGACATAAGGGTTTGAAAGTTCTTTGCTTTATTTTGTTGGCATGTTTTCAGACAGAAGGCAGAGTATGATGGTTGGCATGTTTAACAGGGAGAGTATTCTTGTCATTGATGGCAAGATCAGATTATTCCTATAGCAAGATCAGATTATTCCTGTCATTGATGGCATCGATGGAAAAACAAGAACAAAAGTAATTTCAGAAAAACCAACAACACAACTCACACAGAGTCAATAAGTTCAGGAAGACCAGCAGCGTAACAATGATTGAATGACAAGATCGAAGTATTGGTCAAACTCCATTTCGTATTTTTGGCTATCGGGATTTCAGATATCGGGAGATGGAAATGTCAAGGTTCTTTACAACAGGAATCCTGAAATCACGAAATGCGAAACATCGATATGATTGGTCAAACTCTATTTCGGAGTTTTGGCTATTGGGATTTCGGATATCGGGAGATGGAAATGTCAAGGTTCTTTACAACAGGAGTCCTGAAATCTCGAAATGCGAAACACCGATATGATTGGTCAAACTCCATTTTGGAGTTTTGGCTATCGGGATTTCAGATATCAGGAGATGGAAATGTCAAGGTTCTTTACAACAGGAGTCTCGAAATCGTGAAATGTGAAACGCCAAAACCTCGTCAACCGTCCATCTCAAGGGGTTATGTCAGCGGTCCGATCACTTCGGAGTTTCATAAATCGGGAGATGGAGATGTTAAGAACTCCTACTATAGGAGTCCCGAAGTCGTGAACCCTGAAATTGCGATATGAGAAATCACGAAGAGATCTGGACCGTCGAATCATCTAGAGTGTGGACCGTTGATCCGACTCCATTTCAGAGCTTCGGATATCGGGACATGGAGCATCAATAAACTCTACCATAGGAATGCCGAAATCCCGAAATGCCAAAATGCGAAACACGTTTTGGCTCAACCTGTGGTCGCAGCCATTGGTCACATCAACGGAAGATGAAGGAAGGAGCTAGTTTAGACAAGCTCCATTTCGAAGTTTCGGGGATTAGGACATGGAGAGTAACTAAATATTTACCACGGGGATCCCGAAATGCCGAAGTGTGAAATGGAAAAATAAACGCAAGATTCTATGAATTCAATCCAACGGTCCAGGTGAAGTTGAATAAGATCGCAGGGCTACTGTTGCACTTCTCAATGTAAAAGCTAGAGACAAATGATGGTCTCTGCTAGAGGACACGAAGAGGACTCAGTGTGATCGCCAGAGGAGATGAAGAGTCTCAAGGCATCTTCCAGTGGAATGAGGACTATTGACCCCCTTTCAGTTGTCCAACATATTTCAGACATTGGAAAAAAGTTCCCGACAACTTGGACATAATTCATTGGTTTAAGCATTGTTTTGCATCTAAAATACTCTAAAAACACCCACCTAACAAATCGATGGCATATTTGGTAAAACAACTTGCTTTATTGGCGTAAGTATTCATGTGAAATTGACATTTCATCTCTTTGGCTTAGATTTTATATTTTCTCAATTTTTCTTAACTACATTTATCCTTCATTATCATGGAAAATAACCCAAACATTCCTATTTCTATAACAACACAAAATAAACCCTCACACTCCAAAATAATCCCTATCCCAAGCATTTTCACAAACCAAAATGATGCTAGATCATGGGAAACTGTGCAAGTACTTGTTCATATAATAGTGAACTGGATACATCTATTTAACAAGAGCATAGGTCTACTCTATTTGTGAAGTCATGATTTCAAGTCAGGGCATGAGTGAGGGATCACTTATGTGAGGTTGGGTAAATGGAATATATTAATGTATGTGATAAAGTCCTCAAGCCACAAATGGAAATGATAATAAAATAGTTATTTTACCATGAGAAGAAAAAATCAGCTCTTACGTCTCTTCACATAGACCTATATGTACCACAAACTCAACCTATCGATATTGGTGGTGTTTATAATAATCGGTGCCCACTTGGTTTCCTTTGATATGCATAAGAATACATAACATTGAATCATTATTTGGGATTTTTTTCATTGCGTATGTGATTCCTTTCAATATATGTAAGTCTCGTTATTGGAAGAAAATGACTAGTAATTTGATAAAGCATGCCCCCAAAAGGATACATATCTCCAATTTTTTAAAGAACGAGAACAATAGTATTTATTGATGAAAAAACTTATGTTAACATGGGGCTTCATAAAATTAAAGATACTTGGAAAAATTATCGAGTCCCCATTGTGTGATATGGTTTCAAAGATATAAATCAACAACCTTTTATAAGCATATGGGTCTCAAGTTCAAAAGGGTGTTGTTTTCAAAATGTCATGACACTATTGGGAGCATCAAGGATGGTACATTTTTCATGACCCTATTAAAGCGACAATTGAAGAGTTTGGGAGGAAAATTGTGGCCTAATGTATCATATATATATATATATACTCTTTTTAATAATGTACTTTTTAATTATGGGTAAAGTTGAGGATGAGTACTTAAATATTTTTTGGGTTTTTTGTGTTTTCCATTACATAAATCTTATTTTTAAAGAGAAAACAATTTTAAAATAAAAAACAATATTGTATGGGTTGGGAAAACTTCCAACTAGATAAAAATAATTTATAGTTAAAAAATACATTTTTCAACATCCATGGCCATGTAAATGAAAGAAATGTGTTGTCTTAGAGTTGCTTAGGTGGGCATAGACAAGATTTGCATGTTTTCGTCTAGAAGCATGGGAAGTAGGGTTAACATTCTAATGAGTTCAAAAGGTGGGTATAGGATATTGCCACTATTAATAGTCTTACCTTGGATGTCCTTGGAGCATTCAATAATGAGAAACTATGTTTAGGGGTTGTGTTGTGAGAGCTTATGGATCAAATGAGGGAGAAGATTTGATATTTTATAGTTGATGAGAATCCTACATAACAAACTTGATGGCCATTAAAATAAACCATCAAGGATTATAACAAATGGCACAAGCCCATGTAATGATATAATGGGTTAGAATGATACAAAATAAATTATGATTGTCATTAATAATGTTAATAGGTGTGTAAAGGCTAATTAATGTAATGTGGCCATAATCATTAAATAAGGCCACTAGGTAGTTGTGGGTTGTGTTAATTAATATATAGTGGCATTGTTATTATTGTACAAGCCACTAGTGGTTAAGTTAGGGTAGTGTAATATAAACACTATAATAGGGGAGGAGTCTTCTAGGTCATCACATGGAATATTTTGTATTGGAGGTGGGCCCCTCAAAAGGGTAATTTTCAAAAACTTCCCTTGGGTAATTTTCAACTATGTAAGTTCTAAGGAAAGGCCTCCAAAATCAACCATAACACTAAAAAATAAATGGATCACCTTAATACTCATAAGTATTTCATAAACTTTGGTTTTGATTATTGTTATTACTCTATCTGGCTCTTCCTCTTAAGAGATGTTAGCTTTGACATGCTCATTATACTCTTGTATAATAACAACTACTTCACATGGAATGTAAATCATAACATCTCTAAGGTTCATTGATGATGTTTGGCCATGAAAACCAGTGGAAGACCTTCCCTTTTCGCCAAAGTTAATATTAGCAAGTTCATTCATGTCATAAAACTGAAAAGTCCAAGGTGGTGTATTGTAGTCATGTACATAAAAACAAGAAGTTTTGATGGCCACTTTTTTTTGTGATATTATGGTAAGAAGCAATTGAGAGACTCCATATATGATTGTGAGATGACACCACAATTTTATTAGTCTTGAAAGAAGGAAAATCCATGACTGGGTTCGAAGAGAAATATTCAACTTGGCTTCGAATCGGATAATAATCTTCAATCTACAGTAGTTGGTAATAGCTCAAGCTTTGGCAACCAAATTCCAGAAGGAATTTGTTTAAGAAATGATTCTCCCATGATAATTCTTTTGACTTGAGACGATTAATTAGTATGAAAAGGATTCCATGAAGCAAAACATATTCTCCATATAATTTTTTTAAATACAAAGAACAATGAAATTTATGTCATTCTTCTGATAGACTCAGAATATTGTAAAAAGGTATATATGAATAGTGTCTAAAATTTAAGCCAAACAATAACACTATTGGGTTGTTATGACATATTTGGCATCAAATTGTAGCATTAATTTTGAAAGACTGTAATATTTATTCAACTCTGACCTACACCAATACAACTTGGAAAACCATAATGGTACACAATATACATTGAGCCATCCTTCAAGATAGTCAATAACAACTTATTTTAGGATCTCATTGACCCTTTTCTAGCATCAAATGGTTAGCAAGAATCCCAAGGATCTAGAATAATCGAAATGTTGCTCAAGGGATAGTGAGGGCACTCTCATTTTCTCACTAGAAATTTCTACAATTTTTTGACAGATTTTGAAAGAGGCTTTGGACAACAAGTAGGTGAGGTAATTGAGGCTTTAGATCATGTCATTGGAGAATCTTCCAAGGCATTTGGTCACTAGTTATGAAATGGATAATGAATGCACCAAAAAGTTTGGCATGGGAAAAGGTTATACATGTCATGTAAACATGTTTTGCTTTTGCAATTTAGAGAGTCAAGAAAAACCTTTCAATAGTGATGTAAAGGATTCAACGTTCAACATTTGGGACCCTCCAACACACTGACCTACTATCATAGTCAATATAGATACACAAAGAGATACAATATTGTAAATAATACCATTAGCAATCCAATAAGTAAAAATTATGTAGTTTGAGACAATTAGAAACCCTTAAACAGAGATCAGAGTAAGTGTGACATTTTTCCCCTTGACATAGGTCATTGGGCCCCTTTCCAAGTCGTTTATCTATTTGGGATGGTGAAGATTAATAATTTATAAAAACGTTTGGAAGCAAAAGTACATGAATACATCCACATATTTATAATTGTATAGATCAAAAATTCCTTAAGGGGGGGATCCTTAGATAAGATATATAATGGAAGTAGACCTAAACCCTCATATGTCAACCATAAAGATATTCAATTGGTGAGATCGGAAGAGCAGATCAGAGTAAGTGTGACATTTTTCCCCTTGACATAGGTCATTGGGCCCCTTTCCAAGTCGTTTATCTATTTGGGATGGTGAAGATTAATAATTTATAAAAACGTTTGGAAGCAAAAGTACATGAATACATCCACATATTTATAATTGTATAGATCAAAAATTCCTTAAGGGGGGGATCCTTAGATAAGATATATAATGGAAGTAGACCTAAACCCTCATATGTCAACCATAAAGATATTCAATTGAGAACCAATGAGAATAAATTACATGAAATATATATCATGGATTCTCAAAGCAATCTAGATTCAATATGAAGCATGATAAAACCTAGTTTGCAAAAAACTAGAAAGAAAATGGTAGTAAAGAAAAATCATTTTTTGGGGGGATGGTTGAAGACAAAAAGAAACTAGTGCCTTTGCAATGACAGTCTATTAATTTTTTTTTTAGAAATCTAAATAATAACTAGCCAATTTCTAACCATGATGAATACCAATCAAGGGATCATGTTTCTCCAAGTTTGTAGCTTGCCATTGGCAACAACTTTTACAATTCCAATCCACATATCAATTCACCTTTAACCAAGAACAAAACAATGAGTTAGATGATACAAAATAACCTCATAATGTACTTTCAAGCATCGACCAATTTCAATGGAGCTAGAGTTTGCATGTCTTAAATCGAATGAGACTAGGTTAGGTAGGTTGAGGTCAGTGCCTATATGGAGGTCAACTTAGAACATGCATGGAAGGATATTAATATAAATAATAAATGGAACCTACCTCTGTATCTTCACATCACTTTGTAAATTGCTCCCCTTCTCTTTAAATAATTCATACAAAGACATATGTAAATAATTCAGAGACATAAAACTCATCATTTCCAATTTATTCCTCTTAAGAGTTTTTATGCTAGACAAAATCATAACCTGCACCCATTGAAGCCTCATTGGAAGCAACAGAGTGAGCTACGATCCCATCATTATTTACAGTTCCAAAATTCATGTGTTGGCTAACAAAGTCTCAGGGGTTTGAACAATGGCCTCATTGAAATTTTAGTGGCTCTCTCTCTCTCTCTCTCTCTCACACACACACACACACACACACACACACACACACACACACACACACACACACACATGGATTATTTATGTTAAAAATGATTCTTATGCTTACTCTGAGCTTAAATGTATTTCATTGCTTAAATGCATGTGATTAATTATGAATGATAACATGTTATTCCGCGTAGTAACACCTACACGGTAGCCAAGGTGCGCTACAGATTTTCTGGCTTATCTACCAAGTAGTGTTATAGTAACCCTGGGTAGTTGAGTGAAAGGGGTGTTACATTAATGACTCGTACTAGAGCTCATACGAGAACTAGAGAGGACTTTTGTAAGATTTGTCGGGAGCTGGTGAGGTTATGTAGTGATATATATATATATATATATATATATATATATATATATATATATATATATATATATATATATATATATATATATCATAATTTAATAAATATTATATAGTGGGCTTAATGGTTTAGAACAAGTTTTTACTTCTTGGAGGTCACAGGTTAAAATCCAGAGTGGGGGAGGGTATGTACCCAATTACTTGAACAACCTTCCATTTCAATAATTACAGTACTCAATTCAACTTTTGCAAACTTCAAACACTATTTTTTCCAATTATTTTCATGGAAAAATTCCATCAAACACTTGTCACACAACTACAATTTATTCTTATACAATTAACTTCTATCCCATATAGCCTCAGTTCTATAACTAGTAGTTCTAATACCATTATGTAATGTACCAAATACCCTCTATGCACTTTGAATATATGGGGTACTTCTCTTATCCACACAAATTCAACTACTTTACTGAGGAAATGAACTCATGGTTATGCTAGTAACTATTTACTTTGATTAGACATGCCATTATTGATTTATGCAACATAAATGTAAGATTTAATTATTCATGAAACCATAATTCATAAATGTAGGCTAACATGAGAAGTCAGAAGAGAAAACTAGAAATTAATTCATCTGTGACATAAACCATAACAATTTAGTATTAAATTCAATGTAATTCACATAGACATTTAAGAACACTTATCTATTTGAAATTGTTTGACCACTAGAAGTCTAGATATATAAGAGGAACACTCCACCCAACCATAGTCTCCATGATGCATTGGTTATCTCTATGCAACATAGGCCACCCTTAAGATGAGGCTATGAATCCATAAGGGGCACACTCTTTCTATGGTTGGATTTAAATTTATATTCTTACAGCCCAATTTCTAGGCTCATAACCACTAATTACACCTACAACAATTTTCGATTGACAATCATCTTCCCCGTAGCTTGCACAATCCAAAGAATGGGATCCCCTTTTATTTTCAACAATCCCTTAGGCTATCTCACTTCCCTCTAGGGCTCCAACATAGGTTGTCCAGGAAATATCACTAGTGGGATTCCAAGGAATTATCATTTATAGTGAAATTTCCTCAATTACATCCAATATCATTTTGTATAGCAAAAATTCTATATTAATGCATGGATGTATCTTTCACATTTTGAATTATGTATACACATGGCATTTTTCTCTCGAGAAAATTCCTCGATTCCCCAAATGAAGGACAGTTCGCAGGGTGAACTTTTTCAATTTCTAATAAGTTTGGCTCTCTGATAATTGAATGGAAATCTAAGTTGGAACAATAATTTGCTTGCATGGTAAAGGTAAAACTTTTAATTACATGGCATGAAGGGGCCACATATCACCTTCATGCATTAATCCACCCTAAGGATTAATTAAACATTTATTAGTTATTAATCAAGGACATAATGAAGTTTAACAAGAATTTGGGTTAACTCCCTTACTAAGGTCATTTCTTTAGCCTACTAAGCCCCCTTGTCTTTCCCCTCTTGTGGAGTCATAGCCCCCCTAGTTTTTGTCATTCTCTTCTGCAACTAGTGATGTACTTTTATTAGCATTCAATGTTCAGTTACAAATTACATTGTTCGAATTATATTAATTCATCATGTATATACACAAAACTAAACCAAGGATCAAAACTAGGGTATTACAACCCATTTTTAATGGATGTAATAATCTAGTTGTTTTCCCTTGTTAGTCTATAGGAGTTGTAGCTCTTGCAAAAAGATAGAATATATCCATGCTGCGAAAAGATGGAAACATTGCTTCATAGGTTATCAATGTATCGTGTCCTTTCCTAGTGACCACCCATCCAATTCAATTATGTTGGAACACAATATTGTTTGTTTTCTTTCTAATAAGTTGCCACCTCCACAATTCATCAAAATGAAGGGACCAACAAGTAGAAAGTGATACACCTTAGAGAAGTTTCAAGCAAAGTTTCCTCAATTAATAGGAAGTTGTTGTGAACCAAGAACTATTAAGCAATGGGATTTCATCTAAAAAGGACTTAGAGATCAATTAACTCCTTAACATAACAAATTGTGCAAGAGAAAGGATCTAGTCTAGAAGATGTCAGAATAGTATCAACAAATGATACAATCTAACCTTGGTGTGTGTTAGAGTGATAATAAGTTGTGTTGTGGACACATTAATATCATAGTCACACACACCTAGATGCTAAACCAAGCATATGACCTTGGGTGCAATCACATCTCAGTTCAATGTAAATAAGTTGACATGGATGGATAACTCAAGAAGTCATTAGGAGTGGAAATTTGATACTCATAAGGAATCATCACATCTCTTCTCTTTGCCTCTTAATCTTCTCAACATGTGTACATTAACATATTATTAGATATGAAAACATGTAAAATAAAATGCTTTGTATCCTCTTAAGTTGTATTGTGCATCCACCTCGTTCAAATTAAGCAAGGTTTGATGTTGGTGTTAGGATAGTCGGTTGATACATAGATAAGAGATTTGTAAAGCTTCATATTATTCATATCATCATTCTACATACTTATTTCTTTAATGAGAATATAAAGTTAACTTTTGTCCTTATTCATGCACCAATTCTCTATTACAATATAAAGTAATAGATTTATTTATGTTTATGTAAGTTAACTTCATAAATTATTTTGCATAATAAGTAATTAAAAAGTATGTTACTTTCCCTAAATACTTAAAAATTTAAATCACATTTATATAATAAAATATAAAATATTTGTGAACATCTAATACTTTATAATTTCAAAACTCAAATGCTCTGATACCATAATATAACAAAAATAAATATTAAAAGAGTGCTATCCTTAAATTCCCTCTTCCATTCACAATGGAATAAAACCAAATTCCCTCTTCAATTAACAATGGAATAAAATTAAATGTGAAAAGCCAATTAAGCAAAGGGTGCTACCCATAAATCCCCTCTTCACTTAACAATTGAATAAAACCAATTGTGAAAAGTCAATTAAGCAAAGGGACCCCAAAAAATGTGGAAAGTCAATTCAGCAAAGGGACAAGAAATTAATTAAATAAATCCAAATGTGAAAAGTCAATTAAGTAAAGGGTCCTCTCTTCCATTAACAATTAAATAAAAAGAAATGTGAAAAGTCAATTAAGCAAAGGGTTACCTCTTCAATTAACAATTAAATAAAAAAATGTGTAAAGTCAATTAAGCAAAGGGACAAGACAGTAGAAGGAATGAACTCGAATGAAATCACTCCAAAACTCAATTGTCAATATGCCAATCATGAAATGCAACCCACTCACTCCTCATAGATGT
>CBVK0102270003.1:0-15280 GCA_900067695.1 Picea abies | reverse complement strand
CTGGCTTGACCGTAACCTTAAAAATAGATTATTATTATTATTATTATTATATATTCCATTTAAAGCAAACCAGTCGTATAGGACAAGTCCTTCTAAAATCGTATACCTGTCAATTTAAAAATGCCGATTTATACTTAAAACAACAATGAAAAAGCAAAAAGGCTCCAGCTCAAAGAAGACGTCGGCACTTGGCAGCCTTCCAGATAACTTTTCCGTTGAATCTGCAGTCAGTCGGCGGTGGGTCCCATACGTGCATTTATTTTGAACGGAGGCACGAGCCTCAGCTTCGGCACAGGCTCGACTTCGGCGGGTTGTAGGGCTACAGTCAAGCGGGTGTGGGTCCTCCCATACGTGCATTTATTTTGAACGGAGGCACGAGCCTCAGCTTCGGCACAGGCTCGACTTCGGCGGGTTGTAGGGCTACAGTCAAGCGGGTGTGGGTCCGATCGCCGTCCGCACTTGATCGTTGAAACGTTCGGCGGGAGATATATGAATTTCATTCTTCGATTTAATTTAGTATTGGACCATTTTTTAAAATATTTAAATAGTAAGTGGACGAAATCAAATTTATAAGTATTGTTTTTTTAAAATTTAATTATTTAAAAATATATTAAATATTTAAAAAAAATGGTAAATTATAATTTATTAATTGTAATTGTAAATACAGTCTGAATGGGTCTAATGGTTAAGAACATGTGTTTCTTCTTAAGAAGTTACATGTTCAAATCTAGTAGAGGTAGGGTATGTATACCTTCGTAAACTTTACAATCCCTGGGTGGAGGAGGTCTCTTGTTCCACAAACAAAGGGGTTTCATACACCAATTTGGTGTGCTGGCATAATTGCCTTTCCCACCCATTACTTGTATATGTGTAATAAGTTGTTTTTGTACCACCATAGAAAGGTTGGTTTGATGAGGCTAGTTTGGGGTTGGGTGTGTCTAGATAGTATGGTGTAGCTGCCCTTTATAATTGCCTTTCCCACCCATTACTTGTATATGTGTGATTAGTTGTTTTTTACCACCATTGACATGATAGGAAGGTTGATTTGATGGGGCTAGTTTGGGGTTGGGTGTGTCTAGATAGTATGGTGTAGCTACCCTTCATAATTGTCTTTCCCACCCATTACTTGTATATGTGTCATTAGTTGTTTTTAGTTAGGTTTGGAGCAGAATATGAGTACATTAATGGAGTTCGTTAAGAAGCACAAATATTAATGGGTGGAAAGTAGTTAAATCAAGCACTGGGATTTTATAACAAATGTACTTTTTCTGTCACGATCAAACCTGGAAGATATGAGCATCCAACATATGCATAATGATATAATTCATATTTTTATAGGTAAAATGTGAATTCGATTTGAGTTAGGTTTATAAGATAGTACTTAATATAAATGAATTATGATTTTTATTGTATTTAGATAAATTAGTTTTTTATAATAATAATATTTTGGATTTAAAAATTTATCTTTTAGATCAAAAAATTTATAAAAATAAATAATAAAAAATCCTTATCCAAATGTTTGTCCAAAAAACTAAAGCTTCTCGAAGCAAAGAGGAAAAAACAACAAGCTTAAAAAAAAATAGGATCATTTTTAAATCAATGTCAAAGCAACTTCATAAAATTAATCAATTGGTTCATAACTTATAACATGCTCATAACATGGACATATGTCCTTACACTTATTAAAATAGATGATGTACATATGTCCTTACACTTATTAAAATAGATGATGTACATATGTCCTTACACTTATTAAAATAGATGATGTACATATGCATTTATAAAATTGGGAAATGTCCTTGCACGGTTAAAATAGATGATGTAGACATGAATTTAATTGAGATAAAAAAGATAATATTTTGTATGTATATGATTGTTAGTGGCAACTCTCTGTAAAAAAAAAATGGTAGTTTAAATCAAACCTTTCAAAATTTAAAAAGGAAAAGGAAATAGTGAGGAAGCCAAATAATCGAATTTATTGGAAGTAAAAAGAAAAAGTAGACATAGATTTAATTGAGATAAAGAAGATAATATTTTGTATGTACAATCCCTTATAGAAAATGGTAGTACAAATCAAACAATTCAAATTTAAAAAGGGAAATAATCTCTTTCATTGAAATAGAGGAAGCCAAATAATGAGATTTATTAGAAGTAAAAAGAAAAAGTAAACATGGATGGATTTAATTGAGATAAAGAAGATAACCTTTGTATGTGTAACATAGATTTAATTGAGATAAAGAAGATAATATTTTGTATGTACAATCCCTTATAGAAAATGGTAGTACAAATCAAACAATTCAAATTTAAAAAGGGAAATAGTCTTTTTCATTGAAATAAAGGAAGCCAAATAATGAGATTTATTAGAAGTAAAAAGAAAAAGTAGACATGGATTTAATTGAGATAAAGAAGATAACCTTTGTATGTGTATTATTGTTACTTTGTATGTATATTATTGTTAGTGGAACCTTTTATAGAAAATAGTAGTACAAATCAAACAATTCAAAATAAAAAAGGGAAATAGTCTCTTTCATTGAAATAGAGGAAGCCAAATAATGAGATTTCTTATAAGTAAAAAGAAAAAGTAGACATGGATTTAATTGAGATAAAGAAAATAACCTTTTGTATATATATTATTGTTATTTGCAACCTTATAGAAAATGGTAGTACGAATCAAACAATCTGTTTCATTGCAATAGAAGAAACCAAATAATCAGATTTATTAGAAGTAAAAAGAAAAAGAGAAAAAACTTAAACCTTAAAACATTGAAAACAAAAATCCTTAATTAAAAGACTCAACAACATATATTTTGAAATTGTATAACAATAAAATATAAATATGAACTTCACCACTCGTAACTAGATTTTATAAATTAATACTTTCCCAAAAAATAAGAAGAAGGTTAACTATTTTACAATTTTTTTTATGGTCATTGTTACAATCCCAATTTTTACCAAAATTACAATTTTAAATTGATTAGTTTTTTTTTGTTAATGTAAAAATGGATTTAACACCATTTAAATATTTAATGTAATTATATTATGCAATGTTAATATGAGATATTTACAACTATATCAATTTAAAATGATTTTAGTTGGATTTATATCAAAAAATATGTTTCTCTTCCTATTATTTTCATTAGCAGAAATAAATTATTTCATCATACATAAACTATTACCAAATCACACAAACATTAAAAATGAAAATTTTAATAAGAAAAATATATTAAAAATGAAAANNATTAAAAATGAAAATTTTAATAAGAAAAATATATTAAAAATGAAAAATTTGTTTGGGACTTAAACATGGGATTCACTCATATTATTGTGGGGACCTACAAATGGTACTCACTCCTATTGAAAATGGAGGGAGAACCTTCATTACAGACCCCTTCCAAGAGTGGGACTCACTCTTATTATTGTGGGGGACCTACACATGGTACTCACTCCTATTGAAAATAAAGGGAGAACCTTCATTACAAACCCCTTCCAAGAAACTCCAAAGGATCTTATAACATGTTGGGACATGGTGGATATTAAGTTCATAAGAGGCACCTACACCTAGAAAAATAGGAGATTGGGCCTGAGGCATATTGTAGAAAGACTTGACATATTCCTTGTATGCTCAACCATTATCTTATATTATGTCAACCTTTTCTCCTTCATTCCCTCATAATCTCATACCACAATCCCATCTACTTTCAATGGAACCTAGAGAAGGTTTCAACCCTATCTCATTTAAATTCAGCCCATTATTGTTGCAACACCAAACTATCTTGGACATCATTGTAAATACCCATTAATCCTCTATCTCTATCTCACCCTCCTTTTTGTGGGTACCAAAAATCAAAGTAGCTAAAGTGGGACTAAAAATGTGGTCTCGTTCCACCTCCCCTCTCCATAGAAGGCAAGAGAGGAATGTATGGAAATTGTCTCTTCCATTAAGCTTGACATGGAAATAGTTCAAGTCACCCTAGAAATCCAACAAGAGGTACCAAAAGTAGCTTAAGATCTCTATAAAACTCATAGAGAAGATTAACCTACTAGAGACTCAAGTCAAGAATCCTCTAGCTAAAAGTGGGATACAAAAATATAAAGTATTTCCGTAAACATGCCATTATAAGAAGAATAAAAACCATGTTTCCAAAATGGATCTTCAAGACCACATGAGGTTAACAAATTTCAAAAGGCTTAAGTTAAGGAGGCATCTCATGACCACTTTAAATCCCTCTACATGGAAGGTACCTTACCCTCTCTAATAGATGGACTTCAATGTTAACCAACATTCGATCCTTCATCAAGGAAGAGGATAATCGAAAGATCACTAGCAAATTCTTGGAGGATGGATAGAGAATGCTTTATGGGAAATGGAACTAGACAAAGCACCTTGAACAAATGGATTCAATGGCTACTTCTACCAAACATGTTAAAATATCAACAAATATGATCTCCACAAGATGATAGACAACACTAGAATAAAGTAGAAATTAGAAGGTGGAATCAATTCATCTTTAATAGATTTGATTCCTAAAGAAAAAACCTCTCCTTCTTTAACCAATTCTACCCCATTTCCCTCTCCAATGTATCCTACAAAATTTTATCCAAAATCATAGCCACCATACTTAAAAGGCTCCTCCCCTGTATGATCTCTCCCAAGAAGGGATTTTTTGTGAGGGGAAGGAAATAGTTGACAACATTTTTATGGTTTAAGAATCCACCCACTCTAGTAACTAGGCCAGGTAACAAGGCATGCTCATAAAAAATGATATCATAAACACATTTGACATATTTTATCATAGAATCCTAGTTAAAGTCCTCAAGTGGTTTGGATTTTCCAATAATTTCATTGATCAGGTTGCAATTTGCATGGGAGGACCTTTGATTTCTCCCATTATAAATGACATATCTATTGAGTACTTTTCAATCAATAGAAATTTGAGACAAGGTGATTCACTCTTGCATTCTCTCTATATCATTGTGGTTGAAACCCATGGGCACACTATTTATGTATCCAAAATTAGTGATCTCTTTCCTGAAATTATCACTACAAGAGGCCTAAAAAACATCAACCAATCTAAGTTTTCTAAGGATACAATATTGGTAAGGGAAGCCTCCATTAACATAACTAAACAAGTCAAAAAAATCCTTGATCATTTCCTAGATGGATCTGGTGGATCGATGAAGAAACTGAAAATCAAATTATACGGCTGGAAAATTTCCATTGGCCTCCTAACTAGAATAGAAAGACTTCTCGAATTTCCACTCAATATGAAATGGTCCTCCTTCACATAGTTAGGCATTCCCGTCTTCTCTAAATGTGCTAAATCCACTAATTGGTATCCTACCTTGCAAACCAAAATGACCAATTTGGGAGCCCAATGGATAAAAACACAATGGAATATTGTTCTTATCAACATGACCTACTATAACCTACCCTACCCTAAACCTAATAAGTCAGGTTCCTTTCGTATAACAGGTTTTGAGAAGGGATCCACTAATGGGTAGTGGCAATTTCCTTTCCTCTAACATGGATGGGTAAAAGGAACCATCCTCAAGTTTCTTCTCAATATTATAAGGGCCTTTCCATAAATAATTAAATTCCTTCTGCATATTGGGATTACCCTTTTTCTTGTCCCACATAAGCACTAATCATCCTTGTTGAAATTCTTCCTTTCTTACCTTAGGATCAACTATTTTTTTATCTTCTTAAGTATCCTTCTTTTGATCATCTTCATGCAAATATAATTTCTCTTCATTTCCTTGATTCAAAATTGTGAGAGAGCCCAACTCTTTCTCTTTATAATTTTCAAGTTGCTCTTGGTAGTATTCTCTTTTGGGCCATATTACATCATCGATACTATATTTTTTCACAAAGGGAAGAACAACCAAGTCTTGAGAAATATTAGGATCAAAATGAGGGTCTATGGGATCTTCACTAAATATATAACAGTGATCATTTTCATGATATTCTATGAGTGCGTCAAATTCATGATCAGTGCAAGCATCCTCATTGTTGGGATATTATACATGGTTCTTCATCCTTTGCTCGTTATAAAAAGTAGCATAGGTTTATCTCTAATTGGGATGGTGGCATAGGATAAGTCCATTTGTAAATTACCACCCAAAGTTGCAGCCCACTTCCTAGATAAAAGCATCCCCAAGCGCCAGGAACATCAATGACTACAACATCCATTACAATGGAAATATCAAGATAATTAGCAAGGTGAACTTCAATATCTTCAATCAAACCACATACCTTAATGGATTTAGAGTCAATTCCACAGTCATTCTTATAAGGTCTTGTGATTTTTAATCCTAACTCATTCATGACCTTTAAAATCATCACATTAGCAAGATCCCTATAGTCAAGCATACAATTACGAAGCCAAAGGCCATTAAATACTAAAGAGATGAAAAAAGGTGCATGTTCCTTCTTACTTCGTTCAAAATTATTAGTTTGCAATAACACAAGAGGATCCCGAGACTCTTCTTGGATACTTAAGAACTCTTTTACCTTGTCCCTCAAAGAAGGAATCTTCATTATCTCAGTAAGGGGGATAGGTACATTGAATTTATTCAAGATATTATCCATGCAAATATTCAAGTCTATATCATTACTCTTAGGAAAGGTTGGTTGAGGAGGAGGAGTATTACTTGATGAAAAAGGAAGCCTTTCTTGAGGAAGTCTAGGATCAATAGGAGGGTTCTCAAGTGCATTCTTCTTTCTAGTATAAACTTGTATTTCCCTTCTTCTAAGCCTCTCCCTTGAATATTCATCCATTTAATTTAAAGTTTCCATTATAGCTTTCCTAACAGGCTCTTGTTTAGCTTGTTCAATTTGTTCCATGGTCACATTAAAATAATCTTGGGAAGATATAGTATAGATGGGATCTAATGTGTCAAGGAAGTTCATAGGGTCCTCATTATTATCATCACCATCATGAATTTTGGGACACTCATGCTCCCAATGAGAATCTCCATAAGGAAAACACCAAGGGATACCTTCTTGGTTTATGGCATTAGTAGGTGTAAGGTATTAGGAACCCTTTTCTCATTTTGAGGTCTAGGTTTCCACCCTGGGTCTTGTCTTTGTGGATAACCATTCTATTGAGGTTTAGGATGAAAATATTGTTGTTGTGCCCTTTCTATGTTAGCAATCTTATTCATCATGAGGGTTTGATTTTGAGAAAGGTTGGTTATGATTTCTTCAAATATTTGAGTCATCAATGTCATAGGGTCTTAAGCAAGCTCAACATTATGTAAGGTCCTTGGCTTAGTCTCATCCTTGGCTCTAGGAGTGTGAAAAGGTTCCACCTTAGAAGATAAAAGATTTTATTAAATATCAATGACTTACCCTTTTGCTTCTCCAATAGTCTTTGGGGACTTGTCCTTAAGCATAAAACCAAATTTCCCCATCATTGTCCTTTGGTCTAACATTGTGAGGGATTTGCTGAAATAATTTGTCAAATGTGGCATCAAATTCTTTCATTCTTTCATTATGTTTATCATTTATTTCATTAAATTGCAATAATAACATTCTAGGATCCTTTTTAGTGCCCCATATTTTCATAAATAACTTATGGAAGTCATCCCAAGTTGTAATACTCTTATCAGGGAGGTTATTATATCATTTCCTAGCATCTTCCACAAAGGTAGAAGAAAAGAGTCTCATAAATATATCTTCATCATCATTATTAAGAGGGTTATTTTCAATAGATTCCCAAAATTTATCTAAATGTTCTTTAGTAGTAATGACAATATTACTAGAAAATTTGGGCAACCATTTCTCAAACTTATGAGGCATAGCACAAGGGTATCCTGGGATTCCAGACATATCTAAAGGCTTGAAGACATTGGAAACCCATGGTCATTGAGCCATTGGGGACAAAGGAAGTCTTCCTCTAAACAAGGATTTGACTACAAGAGAGTTACGAGGAGGCCTTATTCTATAATAATTAGATGGATTAGAGAACCTTATATTAGGCTCTTGATTAGTTATTTCAACACTTGGTTTCAATGGAGTCTCCAGATGATATTGTTAGAAAATGATCATCGATATAAGATAAAGGGATTCTTCCCTCAATGGAGTCACCAAGTAAGATGGATAAGAAGGCTTTGAACTAGAGTAGGATTACCAAGAAAGTGTCGTAGGAAGAATGACTCAATTCTCCTAGGTAGCAACACCAAAATGTTATCACCCAATCTAGCACTTGTGCAAAGCCTTCACAAGATGTTATACTAGTGCAACATATGGAAGTAGTTTCCATTGTCATCTAAGTAAATACTTCCCTCTTTTAGTGAAGGATTGTGATCCAACACAAGGGAGGCTCCCCTATCAACCTCAAGGGATCCTATAACAATCTAAAGGAAAGTATACGACCCCCTATATTGGTCACTTGATGAGATAGGATAGGTATAAGCAAGAGGAAAATTTGGGAGGAGTTACAAAAGGTAATTGATCGTGTTTGTGTGAGATAAGTGTTCCAATAGATTCAATGATAAATATCAAGTCTAAGGAAAGAATAATAAGCCACATAGAACTAGATATCAAAGAGAAAATGAATGTTGTAATAAACTTGCAGTAAGAAATAATACACTTCAACAATATCTAGTTTATAACAACAACGACTTGGTAGCCCCAAAATCAACAAAGTAGGTATGAAGGATATGTTGATTATCAAGTAGAAGGAGTGTGATTTTATAACCAATCATTACATGAATGAAAGAGCATGAAACTAAGTCAATTATCAACAATATTCTCAATCCCTTGTGGTTGTAACAAAATTTATAACAACAATAAATAAATGGATTAGAATGCAAAGCGTTGAGTTAAAATAAGCATGAAAATGAAAGTATCTAAACTTACAAGTCACTTTGAGAGAGAAGGTAAAAATTAAGGTTTTATCTCACTTACAATGGAAAGACCAATGTCGTTTTCAATTCTTTGGTAAATGGAGTTAATGCAACACATAAATGAACGTTAGATAGACAAAAATACTTGGAAGTTTTAAACCCTAGGACTATACCCTCATAGACATAGGATTAAACTTCACAAAGACTAACCTTGGGGTTTATACCCTTATAAATCCTAGTGTTGTCTCCTTCTTCTGGGACATCTATCTTAAAAATCTAGGTGAACTAGGTCAAACCCTAAGGTTTATCCACTCATAAACCTTAGGCCTTGAACTAGCTATGACAAACCCTAGTGGGATAAGCAATCTTAACCCCTAGACTAGGTCTTAAATGATTCAACAAATAAGTTGAATGAAAAAAGGGAGGGAGATAAACAATTTTAATCCCTCCTTAGAGTTTCTAACAAAATGAGCCTGACATATAAGCTAACATGCAACAATTAACAATCTAATAGAGAATCCAGCATAATATACCATGAACAAACACTTAAACTTGAAGAATAACACTTACTATTCCAAGTCGCTATGCATGAGGAAACTCGATTTTGTATATCATCCATAAAATCAAGAGAAACATCCACAAGTGTGCATAATAACTTCATAGTAGAAAAGATAAGAGAGAAATAAAAGTGATTCCCCACAAGTGTGAGTTATTATTTACAAATGAGCTAGCACTAGCCTTTAAATATGAGGTGACCCTAGCGCTATAAACCCTCAAAATCCCCTTAAAAACAATAAATAACCATGATACAAGTGAGATAGGTCAAGGAAGACCTCTCAAATATCATCAAACAATAATAAAACATGCTAACACACCAAAACGTCTCCTCTAAGATCACACGTGTGGGTGTAAAAATCCCCAAAAAGGATGACATCATGCTCTAGAAGGGTGCAAGGGCCTCCAAAGGCCACTCATAATCATCAAAATGTGCAAGCATGGTGAAATGTGATACCTACTCATTGAAAGGTCATGTATCATCATCAAAGGACCCCAACACATCATGAAAGTGATCGCCCCAATGACATGATCTGAAAATGATCTTTAAAATACTTGGTTAAGTTTTAAGCATGTGTTCAATTACCACTTAGAAATTAAGAAAAGAAGAAGATATTAATGAAAGAATATTGCATCCATAATAAAGACTGCAGATCAGAAAGTAAGCATAAGGAACATCAAACCATAACAACAAGCTTGATAATAGAGTTCGACAAGGTTTCCTACGTCACTGGGCCTTTGTCTCAGTGGGGGAGGCTTTCTTATTAATATTCAATGCTTCAAAAGTACATCAGAATTGCATCAAATGGATCACAAACTAGTCTGGTTCTATTTTTCTCGACCTCAAGAATCCAACATAACTGACGACATTGAAAAAGGTTAAGCGTAGCTCCCGAAAATGGCCTCCAAAGTTCGCTTCCTCAATGGCTTCCCTGCATAAAAATGACTTGATATTCACAATTTATTCATCATTTTGTTGTCTTTGAACTTGAAAAAACACTCAATCATTCCTTGATTATATAAAATTTGAGTTGGGGGTTGAAATCCCAACTTCCCCGCTCTTTCTGGGCTATTTTTGGGCCCAGATCCCATTTTCTAGGCAAAAATCCACTAAAATTAGGCCCAAATTTGGCTAAATCCTCCAAATTTGGCCAAATATGCCAAATTTGGCTAAATCCTCCAAATTTGGCCAAATATGCCAAATTTATCCTAACAGGCGCAACCTCCAAATCTTGGGCCTGTGGTTGTATGGCGCCCCTTATGACTAGGGCCCTAAAAATTCGACCCAGGCAACATTGGGAAAATTCGGGATGCCACGTGGCACCCTCTGATTGGGCCACGTGTCACCCCCTAATTGGCCCGAGCCACGTTAGCTTGCCCAGTGAACGTCCCATGTCATCATCCGTACTGCCACATAACCTGCCCAGTCAACTGCCACATCATCATTCGTATTGCCATGTTACCCTGCCACGTCAACATCTGTACTACCATGTCACCCTGCCACATCAACATCCTTACTGCCACATCACTGCCCAGTCACCTGCCACGTGTCATCCGTATGACTGCCACATAAATATTCCGTACAACCACATGTCGCGTCTGTATAGTGCCACCTGTCGCATCCATATAGTGCCACATTGCAAATTTTGATTGGTCCACATCAACCCTTGAAAATGCCAAAAATGAGTGACACATGTCACCTCCTGGTGTGGCCACATGTCATGTTGATGTCAAGATGATGTACTTCCGACATCATCATGACCTACTTCTAACGTCAGTGTTGAATTTGACTTTTTTTTTTCTTGTTTGGGAAATTGATCAGAACACGATAACTTTTGTATACGGTGTCCATTTTTGAAAAAACAACATGGTCATAATCGGTGCAATGAGCTTGACACAATGGAGTTGGTTTCATCCGATTCCAAGAACTTTGATTTTTAGGTCTTCCTGGATCCATTTTGGGTCATGCATCCCCACTAAGACCTTTTTTTCCTCCAAAAGGGTATTAACCAGTCATTAAGTGCGGGATAGGCCACCCCACTTGTCCTTTGTCTTTAAACTCGTCATGTGCACCTGTCACATCATAATCAATTGAAAAAAAACCATGATAACTTGAATCATATTGTTAGCCACTTGTTCTCGTTCACATCTTACTGAAGCCACTACCATCCATGTTGAAAACATTAGCAACGATAACATCATACATATGACTGAAACCGAATCAATATGTTTGATGTGCTTGCACTACATTAACTTATCTTGAAGCAAAGTATGATTGAATTTCCATTCTACAACCATCTCATCTTCATTCTTATAATCAACTGCTTTACTTGGAACAATTATAGGTGTGTTGCTTTCATAAGATTCTTTTCTTAATTGTTCCATTGTTGGAAGACATTGATTTGCTTTTAAGTGATGATCATGTACAACATATTCATTGCCTTCTTTAGTTAAGTGATGTTGGTTTTGTTCCCTGTAGAATATTGCTTTGCGATCATATAAATAAGGGTTGCCTAAGACCATTCCACATTCATTTAGTGGCACCACATCACATGTTACCTCCACAAAATTTGATGAAATTGCAAACCTTAAAGTGCATTTCTTTGTTATGTGCAATTTATGATTGTTTCTTATCCATTTAAGTGAGTAAGGTTTATGATGCATCTTAGTGTTTAATCCCAATTTCTTAACCACTTCTTTTGAAATTAAGTTAGATTGAGATCCACTATATATCAAAGTATTGATCTTAGTATGTTTCATTATTACCCTTAGATGAAATAACTTACTTCTTGAATCAGAACCATCACCAATTTTACCTGTCAAACCAATTGTCGTGATTTTAGTCTCATCACCCGAATCATATCCCAAGTTTGTTGGTCGTTTTGTTGTTGCGGCTGTTTGCCTCCCTTTCCTTTCTTTGAACCACTTTGGTCTCTTCTTTGGGTGAAATTGCTAGCAATGGTCATCATCATACCCTTCTTTCTTGCAATGCTTGCAAGAAAGATTCCCTTCCTTCATTGTCGTTGAATTTGATTTCTTTCCATTCCCCTTTCTTTTGTCTTCTTTCCTTGAAGACGATTCCCATGATACACCAACTCTTGTTTTCCCTGCTTCAATATACGTTGCTTGAACAAAAACCTCATCAAGATTAGTAGGTACAAACATAAATACAGTGTTACGAATATGTGCAGGTAAACCTCCTATGTACTTCATAAGAGTTTCTTGTGTATGTAATGGAATATTCAACATTATTGCCATCTTACAAAATTCATCCATGTGTTCTTGCATCATTTTTCCTTTTCTTAGTTTAAGCCTTTTCCATTCAATTGAATCCTTTTCCTTATAACCCAAAGGATAAAACTACTTTCTAAGTGCAATAACAAAATCTTTCCATGATGGAAATACATTACCAACTTGTTGAGTACCATGTTGCAACTTACTCTGCCACTAGATGAGTGTTGTGCCTGCAAGACGAAGTGATGCCAATTTTATTTGGGTTTCCTCATCTTTGATTTGTTGCAAATTGTAATAAACTTCCATTTGTCTGACCCAGTTATCAAGCCTCTCAACATTGACTTCCCCATCATACATGGGAAATTCGAATTTTACATCAAGCTTAAGGAATGACATATCATGCTTATGTTTATAGGAATGTTTTCTTGCAGTAGAAATTGAACTTGTACTTGAAGAAGAATAAGATGGAGATGAAGGAGGTGAAGGAGGAGGTTTAGGAGGATCCTCTCCTTCTTCACTTTTTTCTTGTTTTGACGATTCCCCTTGAAAAGGCCTCTCCCATTCCAAGTAATCATCATATAAGACCTTTTCCATCTCAAACATGGTGAAGAAAGTCTTTTGAAACTCTATCTCGGTCTGAGACATTCCTTCTTCAGATGACATCTTCTCACTTTCAGAAGTCCTCTTTCTTGATCCAATCTCTGTATCTCCTTCTACAAGCTCGCCTTCACCTCGACTTATCTTTTCCCCGGTAATCATGCAAACTCAAACAACCAGTTGTCAACCTGCTTTGATACCATTTGATCCGAAAATGATCTTTAAAAGACTTGGTTAAGTTTTAAGCATGTGTTCAATTACCACTTAGAAATTAAGAAAATAAGAAGATATAAATGAAAGAATATTGCAGCCATCATAAAGAATGTAGATCATAAAGTAAACATAAAGAACAACAAACCATAACAACAATCTTGATAATGGATTTTGGCAAGGTTGCATACGTCTTCAGGCCTTTGTCTCAGTGGGGGAGGCTTTCATATTAATATTCAATGGTTCAAAATTACATAAGAAATGCATCAAATGGATTAAAAAATGTTCTGGATGTGTTCTTCTCTACCTCAAGAATCCAACACAATTGACAACACTGAAAAAGGTTGAGCGTAGCTCCCGTAAATGGCCTCCAAAGTTCGCATCCTCAATTGCTTCTTTGCATAAAAATGGTTTGATCTTCACAATTTATTCATCATTTTGCTGTCTCTAAACATTGAAAAACACTCAATCATGCCTTGATTATATAAAAGTTGAGTTGGGGGTCGAAATCCCAACTTCCCCCCTCTTTTTGGGCTCAGATTCCATTTTCTAGGAAACAATCCACTAAAATCATGCCCTGATTTGGATAATCCTCCAAATTTGACCAAATCTGCCAAATTTAGCCTAACAGGTGCATCTCCCAAATCTTGGGCCCCTAGTCGTATGGCACCCCTTATGACCAGGACCCTAAAAATTCAGCCTAGCCACGTGGAATCCTCTGATTGGGTCATGTGTCACCCCTTGATTGGCTCTCACCATGATAGCCTACCTAGTCAACATCCCACGTCAACATCCGTACTGACACATCACCTACCTAGTCAGCTGCCACATGAGCATCCATACTTCCACGTCACCCTGCCACATCAGCTGTCGTACTACCATGTCACCTTGCCACATCAACATCTATACCGCCACGTCATTTCCCAGTCACCTACCACATGTCATCCATATGACTACCACTTCATCATTACGTACAAACATGTGTCGCGTCCATACAGTGCCATGTGTTTCATCCATACAATGCCATGTGTCAATTTTTTTATTGGTCCACATCAGCCTTTGAAAATGCCAAAAATGAGTGACACATGTCACCTCTTGGTGTTGTTGCGTATCATGTTGACGTCAACATGACGTACTATTGACGTCATCATTATGTATTGCTGACGTCAACGTTGAATTAATTTTTTTTTTTGCATGTTCGGGAAATTGATCAGAACATGATAACTTTCGCATACAGTGTCCATTTTTGAAAAACAATATATGGATGGAATTATCATGACGAGCCCAACACAATGGCATTGGTTTCATCTGATTTCAAGAAATTTGATTTTTAGGCCTTCCTGGATCGATTTTGGATCATGGGAAGCTAGCCCCAATCATCATGAAAGCATCATAGTGCATGACATCATCATCCATATGCTCAACGACTAAGGTGAAAAGCTCAGTGTTCAAGGTGGAATGAATATGCACCACCTCTCTAAATGGTGTCATCATGAAAGCATCATAGTGCATGACATCATCATCCATATGCTCAACGACTAAGGTGAAAAGCTCAGTGTTCAAGGTGGAATGAATATGCACCACCTCTCTAAATGGTGTCCAATCATGTCTTAGTGCAACATCCTCCATCTAATGCATAACAAACTCCAGGGTTCATTGTCTAAGATGCGGGCTTCCTGCCCATTTGTTAACTAGTATGACCATATCTGCAAAATGAGAGCTCATCTATCTATCATCTAGGGTCCAGGAGGTGTGAGAGGATGTGTCAAGTCATCATATGACCCAACACTCTGCATCACATGTGTCATGTCATGTATATAATGCACAACGTCCT
>CBVK0102270001.1:0-23516 GCA_900067695.1 Picea abies | reverse complement strand
ATAACCACACACAGTTTAAAACCCATCGCATATGGTTAAGCTCCCTATGCTTTGGATTGTGGTTACATTAAATACAATAGACCAGGGGCATATATCTATCTGTGATCATAGATCTAGACAGATCGACAGTGGGGATTGTTCAGGCACCCTAGGTCTGAAAAGAAAAGCGCGGGTGTTCGAAGTTGTGTGTTCAGAGTGGAGAAGGTTTCGGGTATCAAACCACTCTGAAAAGAATAGTCTGAAGAGAGGTTAGGATCATCCATCCTATGATGATCAATGGTGAGAGATGATTGTTGTGAAAAGTCTAATGGTCTATGGCAATGAGGTTAGCACTTGGTCACAACTATGGGTCACATGGAGTAAGCACTCGAAGAATAGGTGCTTAAGAGGACAACCACCGATAGTATAGCTCTTGGTTGCTGATATTGGTCACAAGGAAGAAAAGATATTTTAGCACTTCAGAATTAAGTGATAAGGGACATGTGTGCGGGGTAATTCAAAACTCTATAGAAAGGAAAATTTTGGCCCGTGATGAATAATTTTAGAGCATCTCTAATGTAGAGTTGAGCAGAATTAAATATCGAAATTCTACACCTATGGGAATAACAGGTCGGGAGGTCATCATTTTTGGTATCAGAGCGAACAAATTTTTGTTTTCATTGAAGAGAAAATTAAATGCTCTTTGGAACTTTGTAATGGGTACAGAGTAAAGGATAAGTTCAATAGAGAACTTGTAGATTGCATATTATAACCAACAGAGAATCTGAGTTGATTCAAAGGGAACATGTACAAAGGAGTACATTAGAAATTGTAGAGGAAATGTGACAAGGAGTTGTCCATTCAAGTGCATTAAGTGTGGACTATAAGATCTCATGGATAGATCTTACGAGTGTTATTGGTATTTTAAATTTAAATCTGGTTATGAGGAATTGTGAATGCAAGTAGCAGAGAAGGATTGGTAGAAGCAGTCTAGTCGATAGAGTTGTGACAAAAGGAGAGAGGGAAAGCATAGCTCTCAAGTGAATAATATTGTGGTGGAACATTACAGCAAGGAGTGTTCTAACACTTTCAGTTGAAGATTGGAAGAGTGGAGGACAGTGGAAGTTCTCAAGAGAATGTGAGAAGGTGTGGAAGCTAGAGAAGAGCAGAGGAGTGCTCAGAAGGTTCAGAGGAGAGAACCAGAATGATACTAGAGTTCAAGCTGAAGAAGAAGGCTTGATAAGGTATTGTGTAACAATTATTGAGGCTTGTTACATAGGAAAGACTTGATGTATCTCATAGTGAACATGAGATGTTCACAAAGCAAGAGATGGAGATGACTATTGATAGTCATGACAGAGTTTCAAGAAGGAACCATAGCCAAAAGAAGAAATATTCCAAGGTAGTTGGCATAAAGAGGATGAGTGATGAAGAATTTGAGAAAGAAATGGTTGATTTGAAAGTACATATTAGTGTACTAAAGGAACTGCTACATGATACTAGGAACTGTCAGATGGCCTATTCAACTATTGATTGCAAGGAAGCAAAGGCAGGGACTAAAAGCCTAGATCAGAGAAGTGGAACTCAGAGAAGATAAGTATTGGAAGTCCTTGGAGATAGGACTAATGATTTGCTTTTGTGAACTAGAGAAGGGAGTTATGATTGGAGATAAAGATGAGGTTCAGAGTGCATAACTTATGGATAACTTGGATAAGGAGAAGATGTTAGAGGCATCGAAAGAGACTGAAGAGTTTGATATTTTTAAAACTAATGATTTGTGTATGTTTGCAAGATTTACAGGTCATGGAGATAGGAAGCCACTGGAATCTATCCTAAAGGAAGAGTTGCCTCATGAAGGCATGAGAAACAGACCAATTCAGATTTTTTTCATATCAGAGGAAGAGACAACATTGTCTCTTGGAAGCTGTGAAGGAGGGAGTGATGTATGTTCAAAGGATGCAAATGATGGAGATGCAAAGAGGATGAACAATTGGCTTGGAGATACTTCAGATGATGAAGTACATAGATTCTTGGAAAGAGAAATGCAAGGCTACAGTGATGAAATTTTGTAGCTTGCCAGAGGAGAAATGATAGTGGAAGATGATGAACATCGGTTCATGATCATGAAGAAAGGTATAAATTATTTGCAACAAATATGTCATTTTAGTAAATTCCAAGAACAAAATTTATTTGAGAATTCATGTACACTGAAGAATGCAGCTTAAGGATATGTAGTATTGTTTGCATAATTTTTTGTTTAGTGAGAAGTGCTCTCAAGAAGCTAAGGATAGACAGAGGTGTAGAGAACAAGAGATGGCAGAAGACATACAAAATTTATGTGGAAATTTGCAGCAAATAAATTGCACCAATGATGTGTACTTGCAGAGGACAAGACTAGACATTGAGGAGTTGTGGAAACATTTGATGAAAGTTTCCAAGAGGAAGAAGCATAGCATGCAAGTACAACTTATTGAAGAAAGAAATGATTTTGCACAAAGGAAAAGAAAGGTATGGGATCCTGGAAGGTTGCAAGAAGCAATAATACAACAACATGACAATAAGGAAAGTGAACAATAGCATAAGGTTTGGGATCCAGGAGGACTTCAACCATTGAAGAATCATGTATAGGAGATCATGAAACATTTTAACCTTGGTATTCTGGTGGAGGAGCATCTTTCCTTCAAAATAAAACACATTTGATTATACCTAGGGGGTCTTTTAGTTTACTAAGGGAATGGGTTCCCTATGCTTGAATTAATGTAATTTCCTATGTTTAATTGATTTCTAGAAGGATTACATAGGATGGGGTTTGTTGAGTTGAGATTGATTAATATGTAATCGAATTTTCCTTGTTAAAGAAGAACTTGAGAGTTGTGAGAGATGGTTGAGAGTTGTGAGAATTTAGAGAGATCTTAGGCTAATTATAGATCTCAAGAGGATTTTGTGGATATTATGAGATTCTTGAGATTAATTTAGTGAAATATTATTGTGCTTTGAATAGATTCAGGTTCATAAGTCTTGTGTTTAAACATTGTAAGCCTACAAGCATGAGGGTGTGGCCAATGAAATAGAGGGTTAGGAAAAAGAGAGTAAGAGAAATCCCAGATTGTAAATCAAGAAAAAGAAGGGTTTTTATTGTAAAACTATGTATAGATTCATTAATAGAACTATGTGTTTATGGGCTCTCGGTGTTGATGTGAATTGAATGCCTCTATCGTTAAATCTGTATTGAGTAATCATAGCCAAATTGGAACCTCTTTGTAATTGTTTCTTATTTAACCAGTGGTCATGTAGGTTCAGATCGAACTATAGAAAGAAATCATTGCATAAGAGGAGTTGATCGAGATCAAGCATCAATCACCAAAGGGATATGCCCAAAAGAGATTAAGAAGGGTTGAATTCATTTGAGGAAGAACATAATTAAACTATGTTTTTGTGCAGGTGAATCAAATCTTGAATCCTTGCATAATAGCAAAAGACACCCTTTGTAGGCACAAAGAAACTAGAGTCGTCAGATCAAAAAAGAATCAATTAAGAGCATTGATTCATTGGATAGAATATTCGTTCAGGGGGTTAAATTATGAACGAATCAAATTTGATATGGAGTGGAGGTTCCCAGATTAATGGCTAGTAACCATTTGAGTTCGGAGCCCAAAGTAGCGGTGGAAATGTTCTTCGAAGTAGCGCATTCAGAGTGCATGAGGGGAGGAAACTATGATAAGTAAAGTTCGATCAACGGGTGAGGTTGATTGGGAAGAAGCATATCAATGGCTAGTATTTTTTGAGTTCAGTTCCGACGAGATAGTGCTAAAGAATTTTGAATTATGCATTTCGGGGCCCAAGTCTACGAGATACTTCGACGAGGAGTTCCAATCGATGTCAACGATCGATCAATAGTTCCACTGTTAAGGAGAATACGCATGGAAGTCTTCTATTGGAAGCTAACATTTGGAGGATTTGAGTCTTCTAAGTTTGAAAGGGGCACTGCAATGAAAATAACTATTATTAATGATCTAGATCCATTCGGAGTGATCCAGGTCGAGGCCAGGAAAGTGACATGTGGCATCATCCTATTAACTCTTAGAGAAGATCCATCGGGGTCTATTAACTAAAGGAAATATGATAGAGAAACATTGATCAACGATTGAGATCTATTCATATATTAATACATATACGACTACCATTATGACATGTGGAAGTTGACAGAGACCCGAACGTAGCATCAATGAATGAGGTATGGACACATGGCAGTGAAGTGGATGAATGAGTAAGAAACATGTGGTAGTTGAATCCACGAGTAGGAGAATGACACCTAGAATCCATGTGTAAGTCCCCTTGGCAAAGGTTTGGTGTAGTCAAAGCAAGACGGTGATATGTGATTGTAGATATGGACAGATTGTTATGAGGGAAAAACTCTCTATGGCCAGGGTAAACCACAACAGAGAGGTATGACTGCAGAAATCTACTCAATTCCAACATATGCTATATAAACCAATGTGCGAGCGAGATAAGAAATAAGCCTACCTCATTCCAACGTTTGATGATGTTCCACTGTTGAGTACTTTGACCCAAAGTTTTATACCTGCAACAAGTTCTCAACAAACAAGCAAAGCAAGTATATAGTGATAATATAAAAGAGTTAGCACATTAGATAGCATAATCCATTAATAAACATTACAAACATGCCCATGGATAATAATCATATATTTGCACGATACCAATTGGACGGGAAAGGAGTATTTCTATTAATAAATGATCAGCAGAAGCGAAAACATTACAGACTTCCATGTCGGCGCAGTTCGAAACCAATAAACCAAGTTCCTTCCAATTGGGCCTCCACCAAAGGCAAGCTCATAGAAAAGATACAATGAGGTTCTCTCAACAATAGGGAAAGAGCTTGGGGGTTGAACACTGTGTTCATACTTGAGGGATAAAGGAATGCAGACTCAATATGAATTAATTTCTCCAGAGTAACTTTTCTCTCAAAGTTGAATGCTTTCTCTTCTTTTCCATAGCTCGAAATTGTGCTTTTATAGCCTTCAAAATGCAACTAAAGGGCCGAGTCGAAACATTTCGAGTATATGGAAGGCTAAGGATCATAGATCTCCTATCATGACATGGAAACCCAACTTCATTTTTGTATTTTATGGCACAAATCACGATGTATGTGGGTTGTAGTGGAGCAGCTTGCGTATACGCATTATGTATAGTAGATAGGGTGTGTATATGTGGAAAACTGTGCATTTTTAGCTCTGGATTCATAAAAAAAGGAATGACAAGTTTGCATAGGGAAATGGGAAAAAGACCCTCTGTGCAAGATAGCAATGGTGAGGCAAATATTTCTATAATAGATTCCCCCTAATGTGTGAGATTAGAGGAGTATCTGCGATCGCTGAAATACATTATAAATAAACCAGAAGTGGAGTGGTGTAAACCCAGCTAGAAAGACTAGTTGCTCATTACATTATGTGTTGACTTTGCATACATGGTTGCCAATAGAATACAATGCATATCCATGTGGAAGATTTACGAAATAAGCATCTATGGCCATGAATAGGCAAATACAAATGCAGTTATATGCCAAAAGTTGTCATAATCACGAACAAGACCCAGTAGAACCAGCCTCAAAACCAATCTGAAGATATCTATATACAATGGAGTATAATCTGATGTCCCATGATTATTTGAAGACAAATAGGTTTTGGTCCAATGAAAAGGAAGAAACAACTCAGGAAATCTGTGGCCACATAGTGATGTCTTCAAGTATTCTACACATCCGCCAAAGGTGTAAGTATACATCATGTGAATAAAGGAGTTGAGGTTGACCACAATGAGACATCGTTTGATTATTGGTTATCGAGGTATACCGTTAACAAACACAAGACAACCTACCAATAATGAAAGTAGGTATCAAGGCACTTAGCACATTCCTACAAGTGTGAATAAAGGAGTCGGTGTCGAACACTTGAGGAATCCATTGATCAGGAGACATTGATGTATTCCCATCTGTCAATGGTGAGAGAGCCTACCACTAATGACTGCAAGTCTCAAGGTACTCATAAAACTCTAGGTCCCATATGTAGAATAAATGAGTTGAAGTCGATGGACAAAGATCTGCTGAAAGGAGAGAATTAAGCCATCTCTCATCAGTCAACACGAGGAACAAAGTAGGAGATTCATGATTTGGTGGAAATCGGACAAAGAACATGTTCACGAACCAACGACCCTGTGTGTCTTTCGCGTGTGCCAATTGAAAGCAGGACACGAAAAAGACCATCTGAATAGAAGCTAATAATGAAAACTACTGACAAAGGTGAGGAAACCACCAATAAGTCTAATGGTATCCAAGACACTGCACGAATCCCAAAGTGTGAATAGATGTATTGTCGTCGAACACAAGGGAAACCACCCAATCAATGACCAATGATGAAATGTCGATTTTTGGGTTTAAGGTTACCTATTAATGATGAAAGTAGGGCCACGGTGCATGATAAGACCATAGTATCATGTGATTCTGAGACAAATTGAGGGTATGACTGACATGAAAAGTCAAGATTTCTTAGGAATGGCCGACACATGTTGATAGACTTCCTTTGAACAAGAGCATGAGACATGTGGTAGACTTCGGAAGCATAGACTTAATGATGTAACTATTAGATGCAGGAGGCATCAATAATGTTCTCTATAGGGATTGGAAGAGTAACCAGTCGGTAGAGAAAACTCTGTAACGAAATCAACTTCCTAAGGCCATGCTAAACCCAAAATTATGATGACACAAGGACTCAATAACTTTGTGCTCTATTCAAAGGTGACATGATGGTTGCCAATTATAATATAGTACTCCCTTCCCGCCCATTTTTTTTTGTTTTTTCATAACAAATGAATGCTATGATACAGAGGAGGAAACGAGTGTCGCAAGTAAGCAAAACTAGTTCTAGCAGTGGAATGTACCTATGCTCAATGCAAGGAAATGCATGCGGGAGATGGACACTCGGGGTGATGTTCCCTCCAGGGTATAGGGTGTCAAATTGCGAAGGATATAAACAAGGCTCTGCTTGGTTGAGGATGCAAAAACTGCTTAGGCAACGGTTTATAACGAAAAGCAAGAACCTACTAAAGGCTCAATACTGCAAGCGAGGGAATGAGATTTAATCACAACTTAACACCAAAAAATGTCATTTTTTATGTCTTTTAGTCTACTTGGTGTGAAAAATGGATAAAATTGTGCCAAATAGACGTCTTTTCAAATCCAATTTACGAGTGTGAAAAAGATAAGTTCACTCGACGATCTTTTCTATTTTTGGTAACGATTTAGAAAAGAGCTTAACTAAGACTCACGCCCTTTCAAATCAAATTTAACGAGTGTGAAAGGAACAAATAACTCGACAATCTTTTTTATTTTTAGATGATTCGGAAAAGATCTTAACTAAGACTTATTTTGGGAGTTCACGGGGAATAAGGCTACATGTGTATGAGTGAGAAATGAGGCTCACCATAAAGTCATGTATCAAGCTATAATGGACTCCCAGTCCTAAGGAAAAAACTTGGCATGGGCACCAAATGACAAAGAGGATCTAACTAGGGCACCCATGTTTGGTAAGTCTCTACCATTTATTAGCGACACTACTTATATTAGACGGAAGGTTTTGTGTCACAACAAATGGGTTCGTACCTAAGGCATAACAAACGGTGTTTAGAGGATAACGCAAAAGTGCATGATGAAGTGGATACCTATCCTATACGCTACATTATGAAAATACCTGCCCGAGGTGACGAATGACCAATCATAACATTGAAATCCGCAAGAAATCTGGGTCAAAACTACAAAATCCAGTCTTAAAACCACTCTTGTATTAGTCCATTAGGTGAAAAAATGGCATGAAACTATATAAAGTGGGTAAAAATAACTTATAAATAGTAATAAAATAAAAAATTACTATACCATTTTGATTTTTACCCAAATAGTGCAATTTGGACCAAAACACCTCCAAGATTCAAACGACGATTGCGGGAGCATCAGGCAAAACCATCTAGATCAGGTAACTCTACTTCTCATCCTCTTTAAATTCAGTGGATTACATTTTTGAATTAGGTTCCAATTTTTTAGTTATTGAGGGCGTAAAATTTGGATTTCGGTGTACACGGGCTGGCTTTGTTTAGGTCGTGTATATGACGAGGTATACGCAACTGTGTTAACCATGGGGGGGTGTATATCGAGCCCTACATGCGACTGTATTCAAAGGAAGCTGCGTAAAGGCACACAAGTGACCAAAAAGGAGGGTTCTAACTCAAAATTTGATTTGTCCTTTGCAGGATGGTTCTTGAATGGAGAGAGCGATAACATGAGAAGGTTGTTGCAGCTATGGATCGAGATCCAGTGGCTCAAGTGGCTCTAAAAAGGTGTGGCTTGTATAAGTTTTGGGCTCTCAAAGGAATGAGGGCCCAAGTGAGGTTGTTGGAGATGTTGGTGGGTTACTGGGACCCTGATAGAAAAATCTTTGTCCTCAATGGACAACCATTGAGGATAAAAGTAGAGGAAATCTACTTCTTGACTGGTTTATCACGCTGAGGGGAGGTTGTAGACCTCAATTCACGTGGATCAGGGAGTGGGATGAAGATCTAGGAGTATATCGATGCTCACTGTGTAGCGGGGACTCCCAAGGTGGGAAGTCAAATCTCTATCCGGGCAATAAGTAACCTTAGCCTGAAGATCATCGTGCTTGTATTCAACAAGATCACAAGTTCGGCTTCGTTGCACCAGGCATCGAGGCTGCTCATGTTTTATGTAGTACAGTGTGCGAGACCCATTGTCTATGACTGGTGTATCTCACTACTGACCAATATGAAAGGTCAATTGACATAGTGCAAACAAGGGGGTAAGCGAAACTTCGAGTTTGCCTTTATTCTTTATAGCTTCTTTTTCGAGTGGGTTCCAAGTCTAGGACCTAGAGTGGAGATCCTTCTTAGAGGACCATGCAATCTAGCCATGGCGCAGTGGACCGAGGTCATGAGACGACAGGGGGGAGGTAGGGTGCCAACACCGTACAACGAGGATTTTTTCTTCTCATGGCGGTGACAAGTCATTGCTCTGGATTACTATCCCTATGTAGGGATCAATTTCAGAGGAGATCCAGATATGCCACTTCCACCAGGGACTGCCTATGGTGACATACATAAAAAAATTTAAATATTTCATTTAGTTTTGTATTTTTGTATTATGAGAGAAAAATATTTTTGGGTGGTGTTTGAGTATTAACTAGACACTTGTGTGACACAAACATGTGTCCACTAGGGATGGAGGAGTTACCTTGACATCGATAGAGGCACCGGGGTGATGAGGGGGCAGGAGGAGAAGCTGAGAAAGTCCTACAAAACGTGCAGGGAAACCTGTCTTGTTTGATTCAGAGGATTCCAATGGTTCGGGTGGAGGATCTACATGAAGCCATGCAGTGACAGGTGGTGGGTGTACCTAGAGAATGGGTATGACTCTTTTGGCTTCTCACAAATTTCATGGTTTGCTATCATAATGCACATCTAGAGCCACAAGCGTAGATGTCATGGGATCTATATACCGGCTACATATGTGTATTGAGGGTTTTAGCCCCAATTTTGTAATATAAACACCATATTTTGAAATATATAAAAATGGATCTTCGACTTTACTTATATTTTACAATGTGTACATTGATTTAATGGTTTTATCTGCTTTATTAATGTGACAAATGGAAATCTAAAACTTAATTATCATAGGCATCGATTAGCACTCCTAGGAATGTCATAATATGTGATAAAATCAAACTGTTGTTCTAAAAGACGTACCCATAGGAATCGTCGGAGTAAAGTAGGATCATGCACGTAGTAAGTGTCATTCAACTGACATACTACTAACTGGGAATCCGGGTGAACTTCTAAAGAGCGAATACCATGTGAGATAGCATCGTGCAAAAGTTCTATGACGGTGCTATATTCGGCCACATTATTCGTGGATGGCCCTAGCCATATGCCACCTAAAGACACCAGTAGACCCTCAAGTGAGTAAACCACCCAAGTGGCGGAAGCCAAGTTCCATGTATGATGAATGGATCCGTCTATGAATCCTAGGTAGACCGAAGACTTTGTTGACATCTGTCAATACAGGGAAAACTTGATAAGCAAGCCAAAGACAAAAAGAAAGGAAAAAAATATGTATATACACTAAATTACATTGGTATACACATAATTTCTCCCAAGATTAGGGCTCAAGCGTAATATATTTTCAAGTTGATCCCATTTATGGGCTCGGCCAACACATTCCCTTCATAATCTTCTAACTCATAGGCTCCTTTTTCTAGAACATGTCACACGATATAAGGACTGTGCCACATGGGTTTAAACTTTCCTGCCCCCAGTGGTTCTTTGGCTTGGTCATATAAGAGGACCAAGTCACCCTCAACGTACAATCGAGGACATGCAGACTTGTCGTACTGGACCTTGACATGTTTTTTGTTCACCTCGATAGCTGCAAAGGTGTCTCGACGCTGCTTGTCAAGCTTCTCTAGGTGCACAAGGCATCGCTCTAGATCTGAAGTGTCAGGTAGGAGTGCAACTGCTAACTTAAGAGAAGGGGTTTCACATTCAATAGGAAGAATCAAATCCACACCGTGCACTAACTGGAAAGGGGAAAAACCGGTGGCAATCTTAACCGTGGTTCGGTATGCCCAAAGCACGAGATATAGCATGATGTGCCAATCAGACTTACTCTGACTGACATTTTTTTGCAAGATGGTCTTGAGAGACTTGTTGACGGCCTCTACTTTCCCATTTTCCTGGGGGTAATAAGGAGAGGACTGACCATGTCTAAACCCTAGCTTAGATGCTAGTTCTACCATCATTTCATTCTAAAAGTGACTGCCATGGTCAGTGACAATATCACTCAGGATATTGAACCGGGCAATAATTTGATTGAATACAAAGAAGGCAACAGTCTTCCCATCACATTTCATGATAGGCGTGGCTTCGGAAACTGCGTACAAGCAAGTGACTATATGCAAAGGAAGCCGCGTACATGCACACAAATGACCAAAAAGGAGGGTTCTAACTTAAAATTTGATTTGTCCTTTGTAGGATGGTTCTTGAATGGAGAGAGTGAGAACATGAGGAGGTTGATGCAGCTGTGGATCGAGATCTGGTGGCTTAAGTGGCTCTAAAAAGGTGTGGCTTGTATAAGTTTTGGGCTCTTAAAGGAATGAGGGCCCAAGTGAGGTTGTTGGAGATGTTGGTGGGTTACTGGGACCCCGATAGTGAAATCTTTGTCCTCGATGGACAACCATTGAGGATTGAAGTAGAGGACATCTACTTCTTGACTGGTCTATCACATCGAGGGGAGGTTGTAGACCTCAAGTCACATGGAGCAGGGAGTGGGATGAAGATCGAGGAGTATATTGATGCTCACTATGGAGCGGGGACTCCCAAGGTGGGAATTCAAATCCCTATCCAGGCAATAAGTAACCTCAGCCTGAAGATCAGTGTGCTTGTCTTCACCAAGATCATAGGTTCAGCTTCATTGCACCAAGCATCGAGGTCACTCATGTATTATGCAGTACAGTGTGCAAGACCCATTGTCTATGACTGGTGTACTTCACTACTGACCAATATGAAAGGTCAGTTGATAGAGTGCAAAAAAGGGGGTAAGTGAAACTTCAAGTTTTCCTCTGTTTTTTGCAGTTTATTTTTTGAGAGGGTTCCAAGTCTAGGACCTAGAGTGGAGATCCTTCCTAGAGGACCGTGCGATCCATCCATGGTGCGGTGGACTAAGGTCATGAGATGGAAGGGGGGAGGTAGGGTGCCAACACCCTACAACAAGGATTTTTTCTTCTCATGGCAGTGACAAGTCATCGCTCTGGATGACTATCCCTATGCAGGGATTGATTTCAGAGGAGATCCAGATATGCCACTTCCACCAAGGACTGCCTACAATGACATAGGTAAAATGTTTTTAAATATTTCATTTTTTTTGTATTTTTGTATTATGAGACAAAAATATTTTTGGGTGGTGTTTAAGTAATAACTAGACACTTGTGTGATGCAAACGTGGGTCCGCAAGTGCGGAGGAGTTACCTCAACATCGACAGAGGCACCGGGGTGATGAGGGGGCGGGAGGAGAAGCCGAGAAAGTTCTACAAAACGTTCAAGGAAACCTGTCTCGTTTGACTCAAAGGATTCCAATGGTTCAGGTAGAGGATCTACATGAAGCCATGCAATGACTCTTTCGGCATCTCACAAACGTCATGGTTTGCTATCATAACACACATCTGGTGCCACAAGCGTATATTTTGTGGGATTTGTATACCGGCTACATATGTGTATTAAGGGTTTTAGCCCCAATTTTGTAATATAAACACCATATTTTTGAAATATATAAAAATAGATCTTCGACTTTACTTATATTTTACAATTTGTACATTGATTTAATGGATTTCTTTGCTTTATTAATGTGACAAATGCCAATCTAAAATGTAATTAGCATAGGCATCGGATACATGATTATCACTCATATGAATGTGATAATATGTGATGAAATCAAAATGTCGCTCTAAAAGACATACCCGTAGGAATCATCGGAGTAAAGTAGGACCACACATGCGGTAACTTCCGTTCAACTGACATACTACTAACTGGGAATCCAGGTGAACTTCTAAAGAGAGAATACCATGTGAGACAACATCGTGAAAAATTTCTATGACGGTGCTATATTCGGCCACATTATTCATGGATGGCCCTAGGCATATGCCACCTGAAGACACCAGTAGAGCCTCGGGTGAGTAAACCACCCAAGCGATGGAAGCCAAGTTCCGTGTATGACGAATGGTTCCATTCGTGAATCCAAGGTAGACTGAAGACTTCGTTGACATCTGTCAATAAAGGGAAAAATCGATAAGCAAGCCAAAGACAAAAAGAAAGGAAAAAGATATGTATATACACTAAATTACATTAGTATACAAAGAGTTTCGCCCAAGCCTAGGGCTGAAGCGTAATTATTTTCAAGTTGATCCCATTTCTGGGCTCGGCCAACACATTCCCTTCATAATATTCTAACTCATAGGCTCCTTTTTCTAGAACATGTCGCATGATATAAGGATTGTGCCACATGGGTTTAAACTTTCCTTCCCCCAATGGTTCTTTTGCTTGGTCATAAAAGAGGACCAAGTCACCCTCAGCATAAAACCAAGGATAGACAGGCTTGTCGTACTGGAACTTGACATGTTTTTTGTTCACTTCGATAGTGTTAGTCTCCATTTTTTACCATGTTTTTGCCTATATTATATCACAAAGACCTCCATTTCCATACCTAGTACCACTTCCTTTTGGCCTTGTTATGACACACTTGACATCTCTTTACCACTAAATGGGGCTACTCAAGGTATTCTTACGTTTCAAGTTATTTTTATGTATTTTGATACTTTAAATTAATATTGAAACTAATGTGGCTTGAGTTAGGTACTATTTCTATTTGAAACAGGATTTGCTAGTACCAGGTACCAACTCGTACCCCGTGGAGATACCAACGAAGCTGCTAAAGATCTGCGCGATATGGCCAGAGTGGTAGATAGTGCGATTTACATGATAAATTGAGTCATCACTCATATGATGATTTAAGGCGAAATTATAGAACTGAGTTGTTAATACTTCATGACTCACACTTCGTGACACTGCGTGTCACGAAGATGTGAAGACCGTTTTTTAACTGATTTCGAGTTATTTTCGGATCTAGGATCCGATTGAATTAATGTATTTTTGCTTTAAACTATTTTTGAGGAGGGTCTATATAACCAGAGGATCACTCCTAAGAAACGTTGGTTATGTTATGTTATGATACACATTTCTGCTAATACAATCTACCTTTGCATTATGTTACTTTGTTGTCATCTGATTTGAGTTATTTTTCTGAGTAAATGGAGCGTGAAGCATAAACAGTGTTTGCGTAGAATGATCTGAGTAGTTCTGGTTTTCCTTTCGGCGATTGCACCTCTTGGTTGGGCCCGCCAACAGGTTCAAGTCACTGCTTTTCTCTGTATTAGATTTAGTTTATTTCAGTATCTTAGGATTTGCATGCATGTTAGCTTAGAGTTTGGGAATTAACTTGTTCAAATTTTTTCTTAATTATTCTTCAACTGTATCATTTCCAGCATATTAATATCTTCTACGTTGATGAGTGTTGAAAGCATGGTTGATTCCTGTAGAATTTAAAGCATAAACTAGATTTGCTTTGTTTCCAGTTTTCCATCTAAACGTAAATTAAAGAGAATGTGAGTTTGAATTTACTTTGTTTTGGTTAGGATAGTTAGGTTACTCTTCTTTGTTAGGATAGTTAGGTTGCAATTGAATTAGAGGAAGCTTCCAGTACCAGTAGGGTAAGTACGATATTTCTTTATTTTTCCTGTGGATAGATTTAGATTTATTTTCAATGTTTAGATTAAAAGAATTTTAGGAAATAATCTTTCTATTATGGCTTAGATAGAAATAGTGATGATAGATGATTAAAGATAGTGGTAGATAGTCTTGTGAAATTACATTAGAGTAGAAATAGAAGTACCTGCACTTAAGCATAGAACTGTTTTTTTTCTTTTGATGAATTAAACAGGAGATGATAAGTTTCAAGATAATCATTAGGATTCAGTTTCTAAGAATGAGTCTGTGTTTTCTTCTAAGAATAGTCTTTAGATAGGGATTAGAATCTTACCCGCACATACAGTGTAGCAGCTCTAAGTTTACTTACCCTGGTTTGACAATTCAGTGTTTTCAGGTCATTAAAATCTTTAATATAGCAGCCTGACAGATAGCCGTAAAGGCGTCTCGACGTTGCTCGTCAAGACTCTCTAGGTGCACAAGGCGTCTCTCTAGATTTGAAGTGTCAGGTAGGAGCACGAATGCCAACTTAAGAGAAGGGGTTCCACATTCAATAGGAAGAATCGAATCCACACCATTCACTAACTGGAAAAGGGGAAAAATCGGTGGCAGTCTTAACCATGGTTCGGTATGCCCAAAGCGCAGGATATAGCATCATGTGCCAATCAAACTTACTCTAACTGACAATTTTTTGCAAGATGGTCTTGAGAGACTTGTTGATGGCCTCTACTTGCCCATTTGCCAGGGGGTAATAAGGAGAGGAATGACCATGTCTAAACCCTAGCTTAGATTCTAGTTCTACCCTCATTTCATTCTAAAAATGACTGCCATGATCAGTGACAATCTCACTCAGGATACCGAACCAGGTGATAATTTGATTGAATACGAATAAGGAAACATTCTTCCCATCGGATTTCATGGTAGGTGTGGCTTTGGCCCACTTAGTAAAGTAGTCGATGACCACGATAATATGTTGATGCCCCCAAGTTGAAGTTGGGTTGCAATCTATGAAGTCTACCCCCCACTTGGTGAAGGGATTGATGGTAATGACTGGGTGAAGAGGGGCTGGGTGCGAGCGCATTTTCCAAGTGAACACCTGAAAGTGGTGACACTTCTTAACTGCTTCAATACAATCTTTAAATATATTAGGCCAGAAATATTCAGCTCGCAATATTTTTTGGGTTGTCTCAAGCCTGGATAGGTGACCACCACAAGCCCCTTTATGTCAATCGTTTAGGACTGAATTGGCCTCTTCGTGAGTTAAAAAATGACGTAAGATATCATCTATTCCTCGGTGATACAAAGTGTCACCGACGATAGTATACTTTTTGTCTTGGTATCTAATACGCCGTCAGTCATCTCGCGAGAGATGCTGAGCGAACTTCAAGGTTTGAAGATATAAGACAATGTCTCCATACCAAGGGTCAGACGATGAGACAAGGAAAATAAGTTTGTTTGAAAACGAATCAACATGGATAACATCCTCATATAATCGTGGAAATCAGATATTAACTCCCTGAAGACTAGTGATTTCTTGGAATTTGCCGAAGCAAAGTCGAGATCAAACTCTTGTAAAATGACAATCCATTTATTATATTTCCCCCCAATGATACACCTGGTAAGGACGTATTGAAACAGATTGACATCAAAAACTACAGTAGTCTTGCAAAGCAATATATAGTGACGTAAACGTTGGACTGCGTGAACGACAACCAAAGCTAGATTTTCAATGTGAGAGTAATTAAGCTCAAGACCGACTAAATTTTGACTAAGATAGTAGATGATGTGCTCATGGAGCTCATCATCCTCTTGAACTAGAACCATACCAATCATCACTTTAGACATGGAAATATAAAGCAAGTAATCTCTATTGTAATCAGGAGACTTCAGTAGAGGGGCGGATACTAAGGCTTTCTTCAAAGCATTGAAAGACTTATGGGCTCGCTCATCCCAAATAAAAGGGGTGTCTTTCTTCAAGAGGCCCATGAAACCCTTAGTGATATTGGCATAATTCACTATAAACCGACGTAGAAAGTTATCTTTCCCCTGTAAACCTTGAAGTTGCCTAATCGTGCATGGCGGAGGCAATTGAAGTATTGCCTCAACCTTAAGAGGATCTACCATGATCCTGGTCTTGGAGACTAAAAATCCCAAAAGACGACCAGACTTAACGCAAAAGATGCATTTATGAGGGTTCAACCGGATTCTATAGTAATGACATCTTTCAAAAGCAAGCTGAAGGTGCATAACATGATCCACTCTCTTGCGAGAGTGAGCAACAAGATCATCAAGGTAGGCTTCGACTATGTTCTTAATATCATGAAAAGTGAAAGTCATGGCACGTTGGAATGTTTCTCCGTCATTTTTAAGGTCAAAAGGCATTTTCCGGTATGAAAAATTACCCCAAGGACATATAAATTTTGTCTTGTGTTGGTCCTCAAGTTTTATTTGGATTTGGTTATACCCTGAAAATCCATCCATAAAAGAAAATATCTCACTTCCCGCAAACTCATCGAGAATCTGATCAATGAAAGGTGTGGGGAAGTTATCTTTAGGACAAGCCTTGTTCAGGTGGTGAAATTTCATGCATACACGGATGGTTCCTTTCTTTTTATTCATAGGAACGGGGTTGGATACCCATTCAGTCAAAGGAACTAGGTAGATGAATCCAACATTAAGCAGCTTCTCCACTTATGCTTTAATAGTAGGGGCCTTCCTAGGATTCACAGCTCTAAGATGTTGTCGAACAGGTTTAGCTTCTAGATAAGTTCTAATCTCATGTTCGACAATACAAGGGTTGATCCCTGGCATCTCTTCATATGACCAAGCAAATACATCTCAAAATTATTTGAAGAGTTTGGTGTAGATCAGAATTTATTCTGGTGAACAATCTACACCTATATTTACGTTTTCAACCTTGCCAAGGGTAAAAGAGATATCGATCGAGACAGTAGGAGAAATACTCACCATGTTTCCTTTGGCATAAATGTCATGCGTATCAAGTGGAACCATGACGTGACTGACTATCTCACTCAAAGTAGACCGAAATTCATCTTGCTCGATTCTTTCAAGACTTGGGAGAAAATAAGATCGATGATGCATATCATCCCAAGACCTATCAAAACCATTCATGGATTCGAGGATGGATTCGTCTGAAATCAAAGTCTCATCTAGAAAATCATGCGAACAAGACAACGAGGTGGCCCATACAGGTCTAAGAATAGGATCCTCCTTTTTCGTCGGTGAGGTAACAAGATCGAGATCGGCAGAAGAGTCAAGAATAGCTTGATACACAATCTTTGTTGCCGATAGTGGTATGGCCATGCCAGCATGCAACTGACCTTCACATGACAAATTCGGGGAAGGTAGGGTCCATGGATCACTAAAATAGGAAGTGCAGAAAGGGATGGACCCCCTTGTCAAAACAGGCCTACTAGACATGGCGTAAACGTGGTGATTCGGTGCTGAGAAGTCGAAAGTACCCATAAGGGAAGAATACATTTCGACAAAAAAATTCTTAGTTGTTGGCTGAGAATTGTCGATCACAGGGATCGATGGTCCAACAGATGCATTAGGACTAGAGTACGCAAAGGATAATTGGTTGATGGTCACAATCTTCCCTTGATAAGGAAAACAAAGTGTATGGAAGATGGATGATACGACAACGACCATAGCATAGGTCCAATTGTGACCTAGTAACAAGTTATAATCAAGAGGTGCATCAAATACCTCTACCTCCACCTCTACCATCTTCCCACCTAACTAGACCGGAAAGGAAGAGAGAATACCGTGAGGGCGGAAGGAATGATCGTCGAATGCATTCAACATGTTCTATGACTTCTAAAGGGTCGAAGAACCAAGAGCTTTACAAAACACCAGGGACATCATGCAAGTGGAAACACCTTCATCAACAACCGCACATTTGATGGTATACTTTGAATACTCCACATGGATTTCGAAGGCCACATGGTAAGGTAAGCGAGGCTTCACATATGTGACATCAAACTTGATAAATTTTGAGCCATTGGGTTCTAGAGCTCCTAAGGCAGAGAGTAAGGCATTCCTCTATGAAGGACACGTCTGGAGTACCTCCAAAGCTGACATCGCACAAGGGGTTTGGCCCAGATCCTCAACAATATAGTAGTTCTGGGCGGCTCTAGCATTAGGATTGTGGGTAGAGCGCTTAATTACTCCTTTCAGAATACGAGGTGGTGGATATGGTTTCTCAATCTCTAAGATCATCTCTGGAGGAGGAGGGGGAGCTTCTAGACCAAAGTTAGGTTTCGAAGAGCTATAATCTCAAGATCGAGTGGCTACATCGATTTTCACATCGACCATATTGATACATACGCAGTCACCAACTTGCGATGGTGGGTTTTGACCCCCACCAACCGAATTTATGGTGTTCAAAGAGATCAAGGCTAAGTGTTGGTTATATGGGAATGGATTCATCAGCACATTGGGCGGTAGATTCAAAATCTTTGCAGCCTCTGTGAGTTTGGGGCATAAATGTGTAAGGTGGTCATCGGTACAAAGTTTAGAAGGAAAATTCACCTTACGTTTCTCTTTCTTTCCCTCTCCAGCATTATCATTCGATTTCCCATTATTATCTTTGTCCTTGGGCTTATTACCATTTTTCCCACCCTTACGATTATTTCAAACTTTCCTTTTATTCCCACCTAGTTGTTGGTCACCATTTGGGTTTTTCGACGATTGCACAGAATGTACATCCATCGACTAAGTGGGGTTGGAAGACATAGACGAAGTTGGTCCTCCAGCAGACTGGTTTAGAGACAAATTCTTCGAGTGGCTCATTATCAATTTTGTGGATGTTACATTGGCGGATCCTACAATACCATCAACATGAGGTTCGGGCTTTTTCCTAGGGTCGTAACTTGATCGCGATGCTTTGGGAAGAAGGCGATATAACATCCCAGACTGAGCATATATCAAATCTAACTGCTGGGCTCTAAAGATAGCTTCATCTTTAGTGGTGACCCCAGAAGTAGAAACGTCCTTCGAGATAAGAGGGTGCAAAGACTTAAGGAACCATTCTAAAAGAAAGGTTGGGGGTATAGGAGTCTTAATCAACCTCTTCCATCTACGCCACTCCTGGATATGATCCAAGATATGAGTGGCGGTGTCCTGGTGTAAATTCGACAAAATTTCGAGGCCAACATCATAACGAATGGGTAACTTAAAGTGGTTAAGAAATACCATCACCAACTGATTAAATGACCCATATGTCCCCCTAGGTAGCTCAATATACCACTGCACCACAAATCCAATGAGAGTGCATTGAAACAATCGTAATCTAATAGAATCGTCGTTAAGAGAATTCGATGAGCACCAAAGGTGAAAGGTAGTGACATGATCACCAGGATCCTCTCCATTCTTTCCTTCAAACTTTGGGATGTCCGAAGGAATATTGGTGGGGACGGGGGGGCATGTGGGATCATGACTCACTGGGTCGTTCATTAACTTAGCCAAATCTGGTAGATTAAGCATGGCCAGAAAAGGGAGACGGGGTTGCAACATCTGGCCCCATCCTCTTGCGAAAGATTGTGCGTGTGGAACTACAGCCCATCCAGGATTCTGGTAAGAACCTAGCCCTGTCCAATATTATAAGGCCCTCATCCGAGATGATTCGTATAAGGTGGGTAGGGCATTGTTCCAGCGGGAATGTTCTGATGAGGATTAGGAAAATTCCCCCCAGTTTGATTAGATCCGGGTTGAGGGTTATAAAAATTTCCCCCAAACAGATTGGATCTGGGTTGGGGGTTTCCCAAAGTGTAAGACTGACCTCCTCTAGGTGGGAACCTTGAGGATTGAAGTGGATTCATCATGCCAAAAGTATTGGTTAGAATCGGCACAGAGGAGGTAGGGATATAGGACGAAACTTGTCTGCCAGGTTGGTTGTTCCATCCAGTCGTAAAAGGATTAGAACCGGGGTTAAGAGAAAGGACACTTCATATATTAGGGTTTGTTTGAGGGATATGAAAACCGGAAAACGAAAATGGAGTGTAAGGAGGTGTATTTCCCCCAAGTCCAATGCTAGGGTTATGACCAGCAGTTGGGATGGCATTCGAAAACTGCAAAGTAAAGTTAGGCATACCATAAGAAAATGGACTAGAAGCCATAGGGATGGACTGAACATTGTAACCCGACAAATAACCAAGACCCCCAAAAGAGTTCGAGGCAAGAGATGAACCATTAACTATAGGCTGAGCCATAGTACCAGTATGTGCCTCTGGCACTGCAACTATAGTTGTTGCAGGAGTCGAAGGGGTGCCATTAACTATAGTGGGTATGGGAGTCGAAGAACTCCCAATGTTCTGGAGACTAGATTTAGTACTAATCCTTGTGGAACCACAAGCCTGAAAGGTGGATGTGTGTGTACCACGCCTAATAACTCTACGCCTTTTAGAAGGTAAGAAATTGAAATCCGATGGTAACTGTAACAACCGACAGGATCGGTGGGGATGTTGTACTAACTCCATGGTGACTTATGACTCTACAAAATAAAAATGTCCTAAGGCCAACTAGTAGTCAAAGAGCATACCAAAATTCAAACGACCAATATGCATGCAAATAGACTAAAGTGGTTGAGTGGCCTCCCTCGCTAAAGAAGGTATGTCTCATCCAAGAGGGACTTGATACTCCCTTCTAAAGTTTGGAGGTAACAGAATCAGTTATGGGGGCCCTTGTGGGCTCAACAACCAGTCGGTCAAACCCCCCCGGAGAGGTAATCCTCCATAAAGGGTATATGTTTTCTGACCTCTATCTGACCCAGGGTAAAATAAAAATAACCCCTGCAAGTAACCTATGAGATACCTAAGTCAAGCAACTAATAAACTATTGTATAACCGATGCATAGGTGAGCAGTCGTAAGTCTAGATTACCGTATGGACAGGGTAGCAAAGCCCGAAACCTTCAAAGAAATGCCTCTCACAGAGGTATGGGTACTAGCAAGATCCCCAAATATGAATAAATCCACAAAAATATCTCTGAAGCTAGGCGAGTATCCGGGGGTTATCCCTTCAACTAACTTTGAACGACCTAGTGATTAACTCTAGTGTGAGTCGAGCCTCCTGATATTACCAATTATACAATGGACTTCTCAACTCCCTGTCTCAGACACATATGTTGATTTAATTTCCTTCGAGAAGTTTACCCACAAAATCCTATTCCAAGGCACTAAATCCTAGACTAGTTTGTGCACCCTAAAAATAAAATCATGACTAATCAATTTTAGTTTAAAGCATAAATTTTATTGGCCGTGATTACTCAAAAATGTATGGAAGTGAAACTCATGATATTATTGTTACACATTATTTTTTTCATCCCTGCTGGAACAAATATTGAAATTTTGGCTTTCGGTAACTTAGAAAGAAAAATTTATAGTGTTTAGCTATCAAAAGTGCAGACTTTCTGTAGCTTAAATCTCAGGTTTCATATGCCCTTAGCTGTCGAAAGTGTATCGGCCGAGACCAAGCATTCAAGCATCACACATCAAACCACATGGAGGAAAATCTCACGAGGAGGAACAAAAAAATGCAATAAATGGAAATAAAATCACTATATTAAGGTTTCACACAAATGCCACGTCACCATTTCGGGCTTTCAGCCATCGGAGGTTCGACCAATGTCAAAAGTTTAACCATTGTTCCGAAACCCAAAATCCCGAAATCCCGAAATTGGGTTTCGAGACTTTCGGTGGTTTATGGCACTCCGAAATTGCACTATTAGCCACCAAAATCCACGACTTTTGGCAGCTAAGATACCTTTGTTTTTGACGTGTTAGCCACCGAAATCGCAGATTTTTCATTTGCAATAAAACTACCTCAGCAACAAATCAGTTTTCTTAGTCGTGGAGAGGTCGTTTTGTGCGCTCAAATGGTCGATTGACATCTACAGATCCTAGGATTTCCATTGGTGCATTCATATTTTCATTTTTATCTTGATAAGGTAGTCAAAATTCCCCCGAAAGAGGAGGGTCATTTTCAGAAATGTGGCGTTTTTTACTGTGCTGAGTCATCATTTTCAAATGATGATTCTGAGCGACTCGAATATAATTTTGAGAAACGATCAGAGGTTTTTGTGCCTAACACATAAGAGATCAATAAAATCCCTCATTTTTCCTGTCACATATTGGGAGAATCGAATCCATCTCCAAGCCTTAATTTTCAAATCTCAGAATTTCTCCGTTTGACACATATTTTTGAAAGGCAGATCTGGGGCAAATGGAAACAGATCTTAGGAAACCAAGAGAGTTTTTTGGTCAAAAAAAATAGATTAACAAAAACCTATTTCATTTTATACACCACTGTCATGATTCGAGAGATACAGAACTATAACCGCAGACCCAGTTTTCAGCAGTTTGGCCCATTTTCTATGGCAGAAAGTTTTCGAATTTGATGGTAACTGCTGTTATATTTTGGGAGGATTTCGACCTCAATACCTACATGAAATGACTTTTCATTTCTAGAGGGATTTATTTTGGAATCCAAATAATTTTTCAGTTATTTGAAAGGGGGAACATCCCGAGAGCCTTTTGGAGGCTGGGTTTTCTAATGCATTCCTTTTCAGCAAATATAGAATAGAATGCTAAGAGATTCTACACCTTGTCACTGTCTAATTCTGTCTTCTTCCTATGTTATTGTTTCTGAAGTTTTCACCACTTCTCTTTCTTCCTTCCATTCATTAATTCAGCTTGTGATGGTTACAATTCAGTAATACTTCTGCTGTAGCTAATTTAAAGCATTCCTTAAAGTGCAGTTTTTCCTCTGTTTTGCCTTGAGTAGAACAAGACCTGCATCTTAATTGTTTTGATTTATTTACAAGTTTTATTTTTTCATAGATTTTCCTCTATCTTGCTATGAGTAAGACAAGACCTATGTTCAGATATTTGAATTTTGGTGTTATTTCTTCCATTGAAATAAAGAATAGACCTATCAGAATTAGATACCTAACTCTTTGTTTCAGTCTTCTTCATCTCCTATCCTCTATCCATCTTCTTTATTGAATCAATTAGACAAACGACATCATGCCTCTTCGTTTCTGATCTATAAATGAGTGAAGGGCCTATTTCAGACCTAGTTATAGAAGCCTCTTATGACTGATCAATCAACAAATTTTATTTCATTTAAAAT
>CBVK0102269962.1:0-21873 GCA_900067695.1 Picea abies | reverse complement strand
CTTCCGTGTATTTGGCAGTATAGCATGGGCTCACATTCCTGATGAGAAAAAGAAAGCATTGCAGCCTAAAAGTGAGAAGTGTATATTTGTTGGTTATTTTGAAGATGTCAAAGGTTACAGACTTCTTCAATCACATTGTAATGAAATTATTCTTAGAAGAGATGTTAAATTTGATGAAAATCTCTTGGATTGCGAGCCATATTCGACGATTGTGCCTTCTTCAGCCTGCAAGCCATCTTCGACATATGTGCCTTCTTATGATATGGTTTCTTCTTCAGATGATGACAGTGAGGATGAAAATCCACCTCCGCCTGCTCACCCTCCTCTAGATGAGTCCTTTGAACCTGAACCAGCACCAACTCCACCGCTTCCTAGATGGGTCCATTCAACACGAGAAGCAGTTGGTGATCTTGTCAGTGATCCTTCATATCAACGTAAGGCACATTCACAGTTCCAACAAGCCTCTTCTCTTTTGGCTCAAGTTTTAGAAACACATGATCCAGAGACATTTGCAGAAGCTTCAGGTCATCCAGATTGGGATACAACAATGAATGAAGAATATCGTTTTTTAATGGAAAATGATACTTGGGATCTTGTACCTCTTCCAAAAGGAAGAAAACTTGTTAGATGCAAATGGGTCTACAGAACTAAGTATGCATCAGATGGAAGTGTTGAAAGACACAAGGCTTGGTTAGTTGCCAAAGGATTTTCCCAAGTTGAAGGAATTGACTATAATGAAACCTTTTCCCCTGTAGCAAAAATGAATTCCATCCGCCTTGTTCTTGCCCTTCCCGCCTCACATAAATGGGAGGTCCATCAGATGTATGTTAAATCTGCCTTCTTGCACGAAGATTTGCAAGACAAAATCTACATGGAACAACCTCCTGACTATGTCTAGAATGACTCTAGCCTTGTTTATTGCCTCAATAAATCTCTTTATGGTCTCAAGCAATCTCCCCGAGCTTGGTATGACAAAATGGATAGCTTTCTTATTGCCACTGGATTCTTTAGATGCCATTCTGATCCTAATGTCTATACCAAGAAAGTAGGAAGCCATCTCATAATCCTTGTCCTTTATGTTGATGATCTTATCATTACTGGTAGTGACTCAAAACTTTTAAACCATGTGAAAACCAACCTTAAGAAGAAATTTGAAATGAAAGACTTAGGGTTTTTGCACTATTTCCTTGGCCTCCAAGTTTTGCAAACCAATGAAGGAATTTTTCTTTCCCATTCTAAGTATTCTTGTGACCTTCTTCGTCACTTTCACATGGACGATTGTAAACCAACCCCTTCTCCCTTCCAGTCAGGAGTCAAGATTTCTACCACCTGTACTTCTCCTGAAGTTGATGCCACCCTGTACCGTCAGTTAGTTGGTAGCCTCTTATACTTGACTCATACCCATCCTGATCTTTCCTTTGTTGTTGGTCTTATTGCCCAATATATGCAAACACCCCATGAAAGCCATTGGAAAACAACTAAAAGGATACTTCGCTATGTTCTCGGTACAATTCAGTTCGGGATACATTACAGTTCAGGGGGGACTCCTTTATTGGTTGGTTTCACTGATTCAGATTGGGACAGCGACCCTGATGATCGGAAACCTATTGCAGGGTATGTTTTCAACCTTGGTTCAGGACTTGACACTTGGGCTTGTAAGAAACAATAGGCTATTTCACTTTCTTCAGCAGAAGCAGAATATCAAGCAATGGTAAATGCAAGTCAAGAATCCCTGTGGCTTCAAAATATCCTTTCAGAGTTTGGATTCCAGCACCAACATCCGACCGGCCTTTGGTGTGACAATCAAAGTGACATCAAGATTGACAAAGACCCAGTTCAACATCATCATAGAAAACACATCGAGATACACATGCACTTCATCAGAAAGCTAATTCATGATCAAGTTGTTGAAGTGCTCTTTTGTCCTACAGACGATCAAGTTGCAGACATTTTCACAAAGTCTCTTACAGAAGCGAAGTTTTCCAAACTTCGATCTATGTTAGGAGTTCAGGAAGATGTCATTAAGGGGGGATAGGCTCTAATTCCTCCTTCCTTTTGTAAATTCTAACCTTGCACAATGTCTACTATAAACAAATATTTGGAAAAGAATAGAAAATATACAATGGCAAATGCAAACATTACACAGATATTTTTCCCCTGGAAACCCAAACTGGGAAAACCAGTATATATTATATTCATACATTGTGTTACATTTTTTACAATACAATATACATATAGGAGCTAGAGACATCCAAAACCCTAACCCAATGACTTGGATTAGTCCAAAACCTTAATTCCTTAACTAGAAATAGAAAACCATCGAAAAAAAACCATGTGCCGAAAAAACCACCTAAATACATGACACGTTTCCCGAGGTAGAAAACATTTTTCTGGGGGCACTGCCCCCGGACCCCTGCACGGGGGGATCCACCCCCATGCACACCTAGTGCATACGCTAGGACACTACTACTCATGCAAATAATATAACACATACCCAACATTCTCCCACATGTTGTTTTCTTTGAACACAGGGGGTTACAGGGTTACATAGTCAAAAATCCAGGGCAACAATGCCCATGGATCCTCTACACTAAAAGAAATTCTTAGTTCTCACAGATTTTGTTAATGAGTTTGCAACATTCTTCAAAGTGTCCACCTTTATCAATGATACTTTCTTTTCTTCAATGATATTTGATCTGGTTATGTGAGTGGTTACTGAAGGTGTTCGTCCTTTGTTGGAATACCTGTGTTGTCGAACATACAACCCCTATTTCTTGATGGTAGGTTTGGCGATGGCATAGGTAGTGCATGACCCGATATACCTACTAACATCATGTTGGATCTTTATCCAATATAATTACTTTTTCAACACTACCATTGTCTTCTCCATGGAAACATTCTTGGCCACCCAACTGTAGCATGAGTCCCAAATCAACTTCACACACTCACTTGGTGGAACACAAACATGGCCCAAGTGGCATAAAATTTCATCCTAAAGATGAAAGTCATGTTCATACAACTGGGGCCACTTAAAAGTCTCAACTCCACAAGAGTTGAGCATTGTGATCAATGTCACAACTAGAGGTCGATTGAGGTAGTCTACAAAATGATTTGTGTTGTCCTTCTTATACTTGATGTTAAGGTGGAGATGTTGTAGGTACAAGGAAAAACTATGATGGAAGTCCTTCTAAAATTTTCCCTATGTCTACATGATTTGCATGGGCTTGTGATCAGTGTGGATGATTTCCTCCTTCCCCAAAATGTAATGCTTCCAATGGAACCTACATAATGGAGCACATATCGTTTTCATAGGTGGGAAAACTATGAACCGAATTGGAGAGTATCTCACTTTGATAATCCATCGGATGTCCATGATAAGTGAGTACCACATCAATAGCATAATCTAAAGCATTTGTCTCAATCTCAAAGCATTGTTGTAAGTTTGATAAAGTGAAAAATGACATTGAAAAAAGGCAATGTTTTAAGTCCTTGAATGCTTTATGTTGTAACTCAGTCCAAGTGAACTCATACATGGCCCCACCCTTGGTCACTTGACTTAGGGGCCAAGCAATATGAAAAAATCCCAACACAAACCTACAATAAAAATTGGCAAGGCCCAAAAATCTTTAAATCTCTATTAGATTCATTGGGGCTGACCAATTACGAATGATTTGGATCTATTGAACAAATTGTTGTTATTGATGTCAAAGGACTTATATCATATAATTATTCCAATATAATTATCTCATGAAAAATGTGACTTTACATGAAAAGGTGAATTCAAAATATATTTATGTGAAAAAAGGTGACTTTACATAAAAAAGGTGAATTCAAAATGAAGTTACGAGAAAAAGTTGACTTTACATAGAATGGTGAATTCAAAATGAAATTACGTGAAAAAAGGTGACTTTACATAAAAAGGTGCATTCAAAATATAAAAAAAATGAAGTTACATGAAAAACGAGTATTAAAAGATAAAAAAGGAAATTTATGTAAAGAAGTCAAAAAGTAAAATGGTATTTTCCCATGGTTTAAAAACCCATGGTATTTTCCCATGGTATTTTGAAAAGTGAACTAAAAAATGGGGAATTAATTATTTAAATAATTATGGATGTCATGTCGTTTTGAATAAACATGACTCTTCATGTAGTTTTATGAAAAAGTCTTAAAGGCGAAGAGTAATGTGAGAAAACGTGTGTGGGAGAAAATGTAATATTCTTACGAATAACATATGAAGAAATGGGAGGAGTGGATATTGAATATCATTTGAGGAGTGACAATTGAATTTCATTCAAGGAGTGACAATTAAATATCGATGAAGATAAAATCTGGTGTTCTAGCAAGTAAATATGGTGTTCTAATAACAATAAATTGTGAAGGAGGATCTAAGGCAAAAGTAGCAGAAGAAGTAGGAAGATCTGGTGAAGGAATATCTAAGGCAGAAGTAGCAGAAGTAGTAATAATATCTGGTGAGGGTAGAAGTAGTGAGCAGACCTGGTGAATAAAGAAGCAACAAGAAGACATGTGAAGTAAATGCAGATGTTCAACCTCTAAAGAAGACTTTGCAATATTGAAAGTAGGTCAGTGACTACCAACATCAAGAAGTGGGGATTGGTGTCTCCAGTCGGTGTTGGCATGTTTACAGGTAGAGTGTGTTTTTCATTGATGGAAAGAACAATATCGATGATGTCATGTTTACATGCAAGAACAATAGCAAACCAAAGCTCGAGATACCAGAAGATGAGAAAGGCAGAATGTGTCAGGTGGGCACCGAAAGTCTTTTGGGAAGACGCAGATGAGCAAGCTCGAGGAGCTCAGTAGAGATAGTGCAAAGTTGCACATAGATAGTGCAGTGTTGCATGCAGAGCGCAAGTGTGTTCCATGGCTGAGGGTAATTTTTTCCAAAGCTCAGAAGAGATGGTGCTATGATACGTGCAGACGTGATCCCATACATAAAGGCACACAAAAGGATCAAAGGTCGTGGCCTTTTACACTTAGAGATTTGAGGAATCCAAAGCTCGGGAGGAGGAGTGACAGTGGTCATTGGATCACCAATCATGAATACTCGAAGTCCGTCAGATCAGAGTCCAAACAGGAGGAGCGTGAAGAGGAGGAGATTATACCTCAGTCGTCGGATCAGAGCATGAAGGACTAGAAATCGTTGGATCCAGTACAACTTCGAAGAGGATAATGACCGAGAGCCATCCTCCAACTCCGCAAAATGAGAAGTCGTGAAATGATCTAGGCCGTTGGATACAAATAACACGATGAAAGAGATCATCATTTCTCTGACTCGCGAGATGGAGAAGTCAAAGGTGAGAGTTGTAGGAACTCATGATATGCGAAGTCGCGAAACGATCACAGTTGTCGATCTGAGAGGGAGATCTCGACCGTTGATTTGATATGAATCATTTTGGAATTTCATGAGTTGGGATTTTCTAGGAAACTCATAGCAGGAGTTCGCGATATGAAAAATTGTGAAGCACCCCTCTTGCTTGGCCCCTGATCATAGCTGGTGGTCACATTGATGAAGGTTAAGGGAGGAGCTAGCACGTCGCTAGGATTTACAATGGAGATCACCAAAATCGTGAAATTCCTTTTCGAATAGGGTTGTGGTCACAGCCAGTGGTCACACCAATGGAAGAGAAGAGAAGGATCTAGTGGTGCTAGGCTCCACCTTAGAGTTTCGTGAGTTTGGAAAATCGAGGTGACTCGCAGTCGATCACCTGAAATGAGAAATTGTGAAACGATTGTTGGTTAGGCGTATGGTCACCGCCAATGATCATGTGAAAGGAAGGGGCTTAGCCAGAAAACATAGCGCCCACTGTGTATATTTTTCAAAAAGGGAAAAAGGTGCCAAAGACATGAGCATTCGGAGGTTGTCTCGGTAACTACTAAGAGACAAACTGATTGTAACTGTAGAAAAATGACTGATTGCATCTACCAGAGAACTCGAGGAGCTGGAGGGTGATCTCCAGAGAAGATGAGGAGTCTTGAGGTAACTTTCAGTGGAATGAAGACTCATCATAGATACGATTGACAAATGAAAAGCGTCGAAGACTGTAACTACAACAGAGAGGATAAAGCTCGATTGTGACAGAGAAGACGAACAATCACACTGCCAGAGAAGGTAGAGAATCTCAGGATAAGCCACTGATGACGAACAGACTTGGTATAACTACCAAATAAGATGATGAGTTTCATGTAGGATATGGGAGAGGAATTGGCATGATAAAGAGACGCAGAACAGAGAAGAGGTGGGGGTTGTTGTTGAGTGTTTTTCATGCAGGTAGAAGCATGTTGTGCGTAGGAGTCGAAGCTCACAGAAGAGGCATGGTGCATAGAATGGAAAGAAGACATAGATCATAAAGAATAGAAGAAGAAAGGAACATAAATTCATATCTGAGAGAAGAACATAAAGCGCAACAGACGCAAGGAGAGAGACAGTAATGCAGGCATAGAAGAGCAGTGTAGAAGAACAGTGATGAGACTGGTAAGCCATAGATAAATGTTGTATCACTATGATAAATTCAGGAAAAGCAAAGATTTATATTTCAGGGTGGTAGGGAGGTGTTAGGGACGACTGGTGTCCTCAAAGTTTCAAGTTGGTGCTTGAACACAGGGATTTGTAGCTTCCATCTAATTACATCCAGAAAAACCAAGGTGGCAGGGTGGTGCAATAGAGAACTATTATTATATGCTATACAGGTCGGTGCCTATGTGAATGGAAGTTGGTGCTTCCATTCAGTTGGTGTTGGAACACTTAGGTAGTTGGTGCTTCCTTCTAGTGGGTGCTAGATAAACCAGAGAATTGGTGCTCTCAACAAGTTGTTGCTTATAAAACAGAGTTTGTAGCCTCAAATAGAGTTGGAGCTCATAGGAATGATAATGTAGAAAATAAAGATTACTCATCATATCAAGAAGAGGTTTTTCCCTTTATGGGTTTCCATAGGAAATATCTGTCTCTATATATTTCATGTGTGTGATTGATGTTGAATATTCTATATCTTACTTCCCTGCTTTATTGTGATCATCTTTGAGTGCTCTGTAAAGAGTTTAAAATGGGCATAATTGTTTAAGCATAGTAACAACTAATTCACCCCCCCCATCTTAGTTGTCCAACAAATTCAAATTACGTGTTTTTAAATATAAAGGTCAAGCTTAGGAGCATGACCAAATTTAGTGTTGAAACTTGTACATAGTGTAATAAAAATAGACATGAAAATATTTTATGAAGGGATTGGCTCGATTCCAAGGCGTTTAGGCTAGAGGAGCCAAAATAGGGGAAAACCCACTATTCCATGCCACGATTTGAGGATTTTTTGTATTTTTAGAGGATGAGAAGGGTCCCCATATGAAAAATTTGGAAAATTTATTTACTCAAAAATTTGTATACTCATTAGGCTAGACAAATTTGGTTTAGTGAATTTTTTCTAGAAGTACACAGTTTAGGAGATAGTCAGTTTCACTAAAAAATGTAAGTCTTGAAAAAGGGGTTAAAAGGAGAAAGTTGTCATTTCCACTTTCGTATAGTTTTTTACTAGAGCATTAGATTGACAATATCATAGTTGTTGTGAATTCCATGTCATGATTATTATCTATGTCGCATACAAAACTTTCCCTCGTTCCTGAAATATTTACTTCTACAAGTGACAAAAGTTGGTGTTTGGGATTATTTGCACCATAATGAAAAGTATACTAAAGGGGTAAAATATAAATATTCAAATGGCCATAAAAATTTTCTTAGTGCTCATAATTGAGCAAGAAAGTAGTATTTGGAAATCTCTTGGATATGATAATCCAGACATGCAACCAGAATTGTGAATCGAGTAGTAAAACTCATAAGTAATCAGAATGAGTTTTATATATGTGGAAGATGATCAAAGGCCATGAATGGACAATGCTAATATATTAATCAAGGTGAAATGATGAAGGTATGAGAATCCTATAATCTAGTGTTCTAATAAAGAGGGTGATAATGCATATATGAAGGTAAGGTACATTGTCTCCAAGAATTATTATATGAATAATTAGAGAAGTACATCCATTTTGTTAGAGTGCTCAGTGGAAATAGGGTGCAAGGGTAAGTCACTCAATGGATGAAGGAGTGAAAAGTACATTATGTGCATATTTGTTCTATATGGAAAAAATTAGAATCCAATGAGAGGTAATCCATAAAAAATAATTCGATTCTAGAATTGGACAAAGTGTGTGAATATTTGAGATAAGTAGAAAAAGGTATCATAAGTGTATTCTAAACTAGTTGGAGTATATTGAAACACTCAAAGAACTATGATAGTAGGGAAAGGTATTTTTTTGATGCATATAGAGAATGATGAGTAGATTTCAAGGGTACTAAATGTATTTCCAACATAGAATGGGATGGAAAGTAAAAAAGAACAAAAATAGGGAAGTGGTGTTAAGAAAGGAAACTCCTAAGAGGACACATGAGGAAGACATGCAAAAGATATGGAACCTAAAATGAACTATCCCGATTGTACAAGGAAGCACATCAAGCTTTCATAGTTATTTGAAGAATCAAATATTTGCAGAGGGAAGTGAAGGGATGCAAACTAGGTATGGAAATGTTGACAAAGGACTTGGAATAGTAGAGTTAAATTAGTATTCAGCTACTACAGAGTCTAAATGGATTTCAAGGAAGAGCCAAAAAATATTATCACATAAAACATTAAGTGAGTAGGTGAATAATGTAATCTACATACACTGAGAGTTAAGGGGGACTCCATAGCCTTGAAGGTAGAGATGTGGTGAAGGTGGAAGAGCTTGTTGCAAGAAAAAAAAAATTTAAGTTATGATTTAGCTGCTTGCGCCTAAGAATTTTTAGATCAAGAAAGTTTCCACTATGATCATAGTGCATAGTGGAAGCAGGGTAAAGGTGGAAATGGTGGAGTCTATACTTCGATTTGGATAAGAGTGGTCTTGAGTGGCCAAGTAGTACTTCACATCGAATCATATCTAAATATGTCCTACTCAACACCCGACAATTATCTAAAAACAAAATCACTTGATCTACTAAAAGCACAACTGAGTAATCAAATAAATATGAAGCAGAAGCATAAACAAGGAAACCAAATAAAACACATAAGAACACCAAAATTGATTTTTCAACTCTTGTAACTCTAGTGTGAACATATGATATGGAGTTCTTGCAATAGGTTTAGTTCCAGGTTCCAGATATATGGTAATTCCAATTCTCTTTCTGGCGACAAACCTGGTAATTCCTCAAGAAATACATTGGCAAACTCTGATACTATGGGACGGTTTTCTAATCCTTCTCTATCTCCCTTTTCATTTATCGCCAATATGTCATATAACTTACATCCCTTCCACATACTTTTATGTAATTGAAGGGAAGAAATAAATCTCATTTAAACCCCATAGGTTTTTCCCACAATCACTCTACTCTATCCCAAATCATCTGTCAAACTTAACCATTTCGTATTGCAGTTAAGTATCGCATCATGCGATTATAACCAATACAGGACAAGCAATATGTCATAAGATCCTAATATCATGGCATAAAGGTTTGGATTCATTACAAAATCACCCAAGTTAATGCTAAAATCCATAACCTTTCGTCCAACTTTTTGTTTGGTTGTTGATGTCATTTCTATGCATGTGAACTCATACTGATTGAATGCCTTTACCTTAATTCCTTTAAGATTTGCAATAGAAATAAATCTTTCTGTAGGTCCTACATATATCAAAATACTAAAAGGTTGATCGAAAATCATACCTAACGTCTCAAGCACGGTGGACTAGTGCTCATTCTAGCAGTTGTTCACCGTTGCATGCATCTTATGGTCCTTGCCCAATTCCCCAACTTTTGTAGGTCCTGATGATATGGAATCTATTTCCTTCTCAATAGGATAATCCATTTGGTAATGTGGCTCTCCACATGTCCAACATCCATTCCTCGTTCCAGTGCTCCTAGTCCCAGAAGTAGAAACTAGTGGCCTAGGAGTCTATTGTGTTGGTTTGTTCTATGGACTAGGTATAAACTATTTCTACTGCTACAAACAACGTTGCTTTTTATTATATGGTGATCTATAGGAAGTCCTTTGCTAAGGATTCTATAGTCATGGTGTCGAGAATACAGATCCTCTAGGAATATTGCGGTGCCCAGAAGTCTGTCTAGTTGCAGTCTTATGTTGTTTTCCTCCGGGTGTCGCATGTCTAGTTTATCTAGAAGGATTCCTACTATGACCCCCATTGTTTAGGTATTCCTCATCTATTAGGGCATTCTAAACTACATCGTGCAACGTCTAAGGAATCAGGATTTCCACCTTCACACAAATGTTGAAGTTAAGGGGAAACACAAACTTGTTGACCTTTAACCTCTCTTGGTTCAGATGTGGAGCATATCTGAGTAGCTCCATGAACCTATAATCATACTCTAGTACCATATGACTACCCTATTGTAACGTGTTGAACTCATTAAGTTAGTGCTCAATGAATTCATCGAACAAGTACCTCTCCTAAAATCGTTCCTCGAACAATTCCCATTACACGTCTTCAAAGACCATGTTTAGTTGAGGTAAGAGTGTCTTCCACCAAAAAAGACCATGTTTAGTTGAGGTAAGAGTGTCTTCCACCAAAGTAGAGTACTCCCTTTCAGCTGAAATACCACCATGTGGAATTTTATGTTGGAAGTGTAATCATGAAGTGCGACACACATCACCATGTTCTCCATCCATGCCTCGGTGACTAAGTCGTCTGTGGTACCCCAAAACTCGAGAAATTTCACTTTCTTGAATTATCTATGTATACTACTACTACCTGCTAGAGTGCACTTGGAACCCTCATTAGGAGCATATGTTCTTCCCTCATCCCGATCAAGACAACTGATCAATGCCTCTAACATCCTCTGGAAGGATCTTATCATACCTACCACACCTACCGCAACAACCTGCTCATGCTCAGTAGTTTTCTCCTCTCCAAGTGGATTTGATCCCTCCTGTATGGATGGTCCTGTAGGAAGCGTACCTATTACTCCCACACCACGTCGTATGGATGGTCCTGTAGGAAGCGTACCTATTACTCCCACACCACGTCGTTTACTCATCCTGCGTCCTCTTAACATGATACCTGTCATGAAAAATTCAAATCGTGTTAGGTATACATCTTTAATCATTTGAAAATAACACCGTGGAATGTGTAATTGTTCGTTGTCACAGGGTTGAACTGACTTTGATACCATATGTAACACCTCTAAATTACAACAACATGTATTTAAAGTTTTTGTTTATTTCTTTGTGTCATTTACTACTTTCTTTAATAAATATACACAATCCAAAAACAATTAGAACACTAATCAATGGATAAATATTCAATAATTTTGGTCTATTATAAGCTTACTAAATTAAGTTTAACCTTAAGATTACTAACAACCAATTTAACAATTCTAGTGTAATCATAGATACACAAGGTTCCTCGAATTGCTAACTAGTAATCACCTTTATTCCAAATAGCATAGAAATGTGTAATTGTGATTCTACTAATTAATACTTACACATTAACAATGTTATCGTGTTTTCTTACTTATGTCTTACTTCTCCTTATGGTTACAAGAGTTTCATAATTAAAATGTTAATAAAATTCCTTAACATAAATTCAATAATAACTTAAGGAAGAAATCTACTTTTAGCTTCTAAGTTATCCATTCTTTATCAACATCAGGAAGAAATCTACTTTTAGCTTCTAAGTTATCCATTCTTTATCAACATCATATTATTATGAATTACTTCATATTTAAGTCATCTCACATTGTTAGAATTGTTGTATTAGAAGTTGATGAGTTACATTAAAACTATTAGAAATAAAATCAATTTAAAAGGCTTACGACATTTTTTTTTAGTAGATGGTTAAATTATCAAGCATGATATTACTAAGGATATCAACTCAGTAAACTGATTGAGGAGATGCCTTGCAATAGTAAGACACCTCATCTAAATAAAATATTTAGCTATATTTAACTTAGAAGAGATTGAGATTTATTCTAAGTCTAGAGTCCGACCTTGAAACGGAGAATGAACTCCCATTAGTAATATATAAGGACTATACTATAATTTTTCAATAAAAGTAATAGTTATCAGTCATACCAACTATAAGGGTTGGAGGGTTCAATGACTTAACTTACCATACATTAAAAACATAATCTTCACTAGTCCCCTAGTAGTTTCGATCTCGATTTCGTATATTATTAATCCCTCATATGCAGAAGTAGTGGATCTAAAATTAATAATCTTCAATTAACAAGAAATTAATACATCGCTTCTTTATCAAATCAAGGATTTAATGGATAAAATTCTCCCTACAACTAATTAGAGGTAAAAATTGGTATACGTTATCATTACAACGATTAAATTTTAACTTAATCCGACAATTAAGACAACATTCAAATTTCGATCATAATAATTCTAGCACTAGGTGTCAAGTTGTAGTGCTAGGACGTGAAAATTTACCCGATGGAAATTTATCACCCAGTGCTGTCAATACATGTTCTATCAGTTAGTAACTAAGTTGACTAGAAGTTACCTTAATTGAGCCTGTAATGACTATCCTCATCTTTCAACAACACTATGAGAAATTGAGCATATCTGATGCATTGTTGTAGAAGGATTGGGCATCTATTTAAATATTCGGAATATCAGTCACTACATTCAGAACAATAATAGCTACATGAAATGTTATACTAGCTACTAAAGAGAATAATCCATCTTGGAACAATATTATATAAATAATGCACTATGCAACTCTCAGAATTTTGATATCAATATCAAATGAAGAGGCAACTCTCATAATTTTGATAGAAATATAAAATGAAGAGGAAACTCTCTGAATTGCCATAGTAATATCAATGAGGAGAATAATTCATAATCATATTATACTTTTATCAATGGAAGAATATAGAAACAAGGGTACATTTAAACCTTCGAGTGCTTTAACCACTCATACATTAAGTAGAATTTATACAAGAATATCTAATTTCTTTATCAACTCAAGGTAAATGAGAAATAATATTGTACAATAATTATACTAAATTGTTCATAACAATTTTATAAACATTGCATAGTATCCAATGCCATTTAGAATTTTTATAAAAAATTTGTACATAAAACCAACATTACAATATTTGAAACAATATCATTGAGAAACGAAATTGAAAATTTTTGTAACTAATTGAAATACTGTAACTAAAGGAATAGGTTTTATTTGTAATTGAGCTCCCTCAAATTCATTTTTCGATCTTGATCTTCATTGGCTAATCCCAGTGACTACATGGGTACCTCCCAGCCAATGATAAGGGTACTCTTCTTCCCCCTTAGCCCCCCTAGACACAAAGAGACCACACACAAAAAACATAAAAACAATAGCACCAAAACTTGCCCTCTCAAGGAAGAGCTTCTACTCTCTCTAGTTTTGGAACCCAACTCTCACAAGTAAAACTAGTTTAGGAATTGTTTTTGCAGCATAACATTACTAACCAAAGTGACACCCCCTCTCCCTTTCTCTCAATTATTTTATAGAAAAATTCCCAATAACACATGTCCTCATGCACAAATAATTTATTTTTAATAATTTAATTAAATGATTATTCACCCACTACATGTCTCACACTCTCCCCAAGTTGCACATGTTAATTCCCTTTTTATTTTATTTAATTAGGCATTTTTCCTCACATTCCTCAATATATTCATATTTTTTTTCTTAGTTGTCCTTTAGTTCCCCAATTTCTGATTTATTGAGTGTCCCCTAACTAGTTCTTAGTTTGAGTTGGATTATGAGTCTTCTTTAGTTAGGATTAGTGGCATATTGACTCAAGATTCTACTCTATGTGGACACTCGATTCTCTCATGTTTTAATTTTTTTTATTTAAAAATCTCTTTTATTATTTCCATGCACACATGTGCATTTACTCAACCTTTAATTCTTAATCCCTCTTTTCCTACAGTTTGACTATATCTCAATTCCTTTAACTTATTTAGTAATTTATTTAATTATATATTTAGATTTAGACTTATAATTAGACTTAGGATTAGACTCTTTCTAATTTATTGTTTATAATTTAATAATCATTTACAAACTCATTTCTAACAAGTCTAAGTATTTTATTTTATTTTCTAGACCTTCTAGTTTTTTTTTATTTACTCACAATTAATTACGCAACATGCCCTTCAAGATGCATGTCCATGCTCCAAGGGTGCCACTCACCTTTGACTAGTTTTGGAAGTGTGTCAGACCTTGGAGTCAACACTCCTCTTGGTCAACCTTATGAGAGACTAAGGGCTTCTAAGGAATAAGAGTTCCACCTTATTGTGTGCCCCTTAGATTTCCTCCTGAGCCATTGTCTCAGTCTTCCCTCATGACATCGTGGACCTCTCAAACTAGGTAATAGTTAACCTACATTTTAGATCATAGTGGGAGTGCTAGTAGGCTATGACAGGGATGTTGCCACACCTCCCCCTCAAATTTCTGGTTTATGTGCATTACCCCTTTACTCCTTATGTGAGTCAGATTAGAAAGAGTTGCCAAGCCTGCAACCACTGACAAGAACTCTTTCGATAATCCATATACATAACATCCATACTTAAATAATCATATAAATCACATGCATGTAAATAAAATACTCCAAACAAATACAAGTCCACTCCATGAGTCAATCCGGAGTCCAAGGAAGTTCGTTGATTCCATCAACATCATTAACCTGTCATGTATCTTGCACACTAAGCGAAACTCATCAATAATACATGTCGATACATATATACATATAGAAATTTACATATAATAACAATGAAATCATAGCATAACTCATAAGAAAAACATAATCATAATGTATCGTAATCGGGTCACTTGCTTGCAAGTGTCCTTAGAGAATAAGTCAATATAAAATGTGTTGAGTAGAACTAGATGTTACAGATACCTAGTCTATTACATAGGCTAGATCATATATTTTGTTACAAGTTGATAGATCATATATGTACATTGATAACTCACTATGGGGTGGTCCCTCTACAAGCTAGGGGGATCACGAGGGACCCTAATATTGCACTAATATATATGCATCATGTTGTCAATTTTGTTAACCTACTTGAGATTTTGAGGGCTCAAAATCACCATTGGTATTCTTTTTAGTATTTTTCTACTAAGGTTAGTGATCCTTTACCTCCTCCTCTTCCACCACCTCTACCATCTCTTTCATGATTAGAATAGCCACCATATCCTCCACCTATACCATATCATCCTCTAGTAATTGATTGACCACCATATCCTCCTCTATTAGCCGACTATCCATTATATCCTCCTCTAGAAACTGACAAACCAAAATATCTTGTAGTAATCAAGTAATCACCATCTCCTCCTCCAAGACCCGACTAACCACCATATCCTCTAGAATCTGACTGAATACCGTCTCCTCTAGTAGTTAATTGACCTACTGCTACACCCATTACACTTGCAATCAATGTTATAGATGTTGTATTCATATCGAGTGATATAGTTTATGGTTGATACATATATCAAATGCTATACTCTACACTATTATTTGATGGAGGTAGTGATGTCTTTGGCTATAATAGTTGTTGACATGCATATCTTTGATTGAAGTGATGTACATTTGAAATTTATATTTGAATTAAGATGCATATTTGGCATATATATTGATTTTGATATTATCGTTCATATATATTATACCTTTTCATATCATGTTGATATTGATGTTGTTTTATTTATATACTATATTTTGTATATGTTAATTATTTAGATTATTAATGTTTTTTTGTTTTTAAATTAAATTTGAGATTCCATATTTGACATATTTCAAATGTATATCTAGAATATATAGTGATTTTGGTAATATCTTTATTGTATAAAAAATTCCCTTTCATATCATGCGAAAGCTAATGTTGTTTGATTTATAAAATGTATTGCGTATGTTTATGATTAACATCATTAATCATTTCTCTATTTATATATCAAATTTGCAATGTATCACTCACTCTAAATTTGAGATGTCATATAATTATTAACTCTAGTTATAATCATTTAATGTCATTACATAATGTTTAAAAATTTCTCAAGTTGAACTTTGTTGTTCAAGAAGATACAATATGTTGATTAAACAAAGTTACAAATTTGATTAAATGATTCAATCAATGATTTCCTGATTTTATTATTATTTTAGATCAATTTTTTGATAATTTTTTTTTAATTTATTCTTAATATTTTTGCATACTATTTTTCATTAATTTTGATAAAACTAAAATTATTATTGTTAAACATAATAACATCATGCATATTAAATCATGAAAACAATTATTAATATTAGCAAGTTTCTTTATAAGGCTATGTTGAGGGATGTTAAATTTACATCTACATTTAAACATAGGAAAAATGATTTGCAATTTACAATTCTTACAAATAATAAAAAAAAATTACCAATTTTCCATAGATTAATACTTTGAAGGTTGGTTATCATGCTTTGGCATTGAATCTCAAAATAATATTTCATGTTAGGCACACATAAATTAAGAGTCCATCCTTACATATCCCGATGGACCCTTAATCTTGAAAATTTCAAATGACATAGTAAGAAGATTATTGTTGTGTTGGGATATAGTTTTGTTTCTTTTAATACAAAAACACAGTCATAGCATTATATACAAAAATATTACAAGTGTATTTGTTGGAGGCCTGCCACATGGGAAGCTAGGCCCTCCACTAGTTTAGCATAATCACACATGTCCATTGTTTTTAGTATTTTCCACCTATTAAACACAAAATAGAAGGAAATAACTACAACATCTAAGTACATATTTAATCTATATAACTGGAAACATGAATAATATCATATATTAATCTATATAACTGGAAACATGAATAATATCATATAGTAGGGGGAACTCCATAGTCATCCACTAGCTTGGTTGCATCTCTCCACTCCTCATATGTTGTGCCCAAAGGTTGGGGGTATTCATCCACATAGATATGGTTTCCCTGTGTTTCCTTAGAGTGAGGGGATCCATTCACATGTTTCATGGAAACAGTTTCCTCGGTGACCTATGAGACAACAATTTTTACCCCAAATATTTCTTTGCAAATTACATCGAATTTTCCATACAATATGTTCCAGTGGTTTTGAAGAATTTCATTTCATGGGTTCAAGAATAAAATAGATCTTGCATTCATCCCTTAACTTCTACTTGAATATGTTCATTGGAAATATTATTTCGTTTTTCCTTTATAATTCTTTCCATTTTTTCCAATTTTTATTCGATTGGCTTAGGGAATTAAAGAAAAATAATCTCTCAACAGTCAGGCCTTCCCTCTCTTCCTGACTAATGTATCTTGATTCCTCTAGTTCACAATCCTATAGAGTTCCATGTCTGGATTTTTTGTCCCTACCCATCCCCTCCCTGGTAGCATTTGTTTTTAGTAGTATGGTTGCACACTAGCTGAGTATAAGTTCAATCAAGGTCAATTAAGTGTAAAGGATAGATTACAATGCTCAACTACATACTTAGTGACATACTCATTTTTACATTTTTTCCACTTTCTCAGGAGGACTGCTATTGATATTATGTCTATTTATAGCCTAGCATAGACCTATCCTGACCACCATACCTATCCTAACATCCTTACCTATCTTAACTACACTTGATCATGTCTATTTTTAGAAAGCAACCAAACCCTAGCAATCTACTTTTGGTATTTTCTATTTTTAGCAGGTCTTCCATGTAGTATACACTTGGAAGTGACTGGGTAGTGATTGGAAAAGTGACATGACACCTAATGCACATTTTTTATATCTATTAATGGCATCCTAAGGAAGTGTGCATTACCCATATTATTATTGGAGTTAACCTATTTCACATATTTAGTGGCTTTCCATATTTATGAAATTCTCTCTCAATTAGGACTTTAGTTCCATTTTTGAACTCTAGTCTTATTATAGGAGAGTTTTACTATTGTGCAATGCATGTTGACTTCATGTAGAGTTCTCACTTGAGTTCACACCTATATTTTGAGTTTTCCCTATTATTAGAAACTTTTGACTTTAGTTAATTGTTGCAAGTGGTAGTGGTTTCTTTTTTACTTGAGCATGCACATGGAAACCCTAACCTAGTGTGCATTACTCCTCTTGTGGAGAGTTCTATGTATTGTAGTCACGATAAAGGATTAATACAATGTGATTTGGTGTGGTTTCTTAGTATCTTATGTGTGAAGATTGATTCTATTTTTCTCTCTCCTCTCTTTCTTTTGCAATTAACTAGTGTAGTATTTCCTACTCCTAGTGTAGTATTTCCTACTCACAATTAGATATTTGAGTGTGGTTTAATCCTACATGGTATAAGAGCTATTATTGTGAGGGAGTATCAAATTTTGTTGTAGTTTTATACATCATATAGGAAATCCCAATAATGGATCAATCATATTCTTTAGTTATCTTGACACCCTTCTACTACTTAGTGGAACCCCAAGATAAATATTCTACTTCCCAGTAAGGGTTTGTATATGGTCCCTATGGGGGATGAGGTCAAGCCTACTTCATTCATAGATAAATAAAAATACTTCAACAGAAAGGATGAATCCTACTGTATATTATTCTTGAGCATTTCTTTAGATATCCTTTTCCATGTCGATACTTCCAAGACTCCTAACGATGTTTGTACAAAGTTGAAGGATTTGCTACACAAGAAAGACAACCTAAGAGGTCATCAGGTGAAAAATTATCTACATGCATTAAATACAAGTGATTTAGTGACTCTATATAACAACTTTTTTAATTTAAAATCTTTTATTTTTCATATTAGGTCTTGTGGAATTGATAATAAATATGAACAATTAATCTTTTCAATTCTAAGCAAGCTAGGACCAAAGTATTTTATCTACACTTCATCTTTTCATACTACCAGGATAGTAATGGGTTCTACATGGAAGATTCTATCCATAGATGAGTTCATGGAGTCACTTATCCATGAGTAGACAAAGCCCATCCATATAAGGGAATTCAAGAATCCAAATCCTCATTTGCTTACAACTTAAGGAAGTTCAAAGAAGAACAACGAGAGTAAGAAGGAAGGTAAAAAAAAGTCTACATATGAGAGTTCAAGTTCCAAGGAATAAAATAGAAAGAATGATAAGACCAAGTTTTCCTATTATATCAAGGGGTTCCATCCTAAGAGTTTTTGCATGAAAAATACCATAGATCTCATGGAACAATCACTTGAGAACCATCACCTCATGGATTGTATTTCGGATAATGCAAGGAAAAATCCATAGGAAAAGCCATCATCAGAAAGAACTAATGGTCATGCAATACTTTCTATCCCATATTCTCCTAATCTTGGGTTCTTGATTCAGGGGATAAGTAAGTAAATTAGAGTGCAAATGATTGTCAATCCGGTGTTTGTAAGACTTATTTCAATTTTAATGCTAAAATTTAGAAAACTCAATTCTTAAGCTAAAGAATGACAAATATACCTTTCATAGGTTGTTTCATGGAAAATGTGGAATGAAATGAAGGAAAAATGGATAAATAAAGAGGCAAAAGTATGGTTTATGTAAGCACAAAAATGGACTCAACACCCATCACATGGACAAATTAGATAAAATTTTATCTTACTTTGAGACTTGATTTGAACCACCGATATTCATGGGAGATGATTTTCTTGTTGAGGTGTGGGGTAGGGGTAGAGTTGATCTAGACCATGAATTCTTTCAAGATGTACTTCATGTTCCGAATATTTCAGTTAATCTCCTCTCCATCTATCAAAGAACTCATTTAGGTTTAGGGAATAAGGTAGAGTACACTATAAACTCATTTATTATTTTTTACTTGTCAGATGGCTCAAAAAATGCTATTGGTGAGGTTAATCACGATTCCAGGTTTTATGCCTTCCCTCACTTTAGTCATAAATATGATTACATATCTCTTCTAACACATGCTAATGAAGAGTCCATTTTTTTATATACTAATTCAGATACATTATTAATTCAGAGGAGTGCTAATTTTTAAGAGGGTCCTTCACATATACTTATAGAGGAGTCCACACCTCCATATCCACCGCCACTAGTTGCAAAACTTCATGATAATTCTTCCTATAAGGTTTTTTATATTTATGATCAGCAACAATAAATTTCTATTCTAGAGCATCTACCATGATAAGAACAATATACTCTTCAGGGAGTAGGTGATGTAGTGGGTGATCTCGTCGATCCTTGAAGAACCATATCTTAGTTTATGGAGAATTCAAAATCTCTTACTTCCATGGAACCTTTTCCACCTATTTATTGCTATATGGTACTTGGATCAGACCATTAGTCTTATGTATAGGCCTAAGATAACCTCCATTGGGAGGAATATATTAAATAGGAGTACAATTCCCTGATGGAGAACAACACATGAGATTTGGTTCTTCTACCTTCTAAAAGGAATCTTGTTATATGTAAGTGAATTTTCAAGAAAAATGGTTTGATAATGGATACATTACAAATTATAAGGATCAATTAGTAGCTAAAGGTTTCTCATAGGCACAATGCATTGATTATAAGGATACGTTTGCAATGGTTGCAAACATTGATTCCATTTGGTTAGCTCTAGCTATTGCAACAACTAGAAAGTGTGAGGTACACCATATGGATGTGAAGAATGCATTCTTACATGGATATGTTAATGAGGAGATATATATGGAGCAGCCAAATGGATATGTTCAAGATCCATCATTAGTTTTCAAGTTGAGTAATTCATTGTATGAACTCAAGCAAGCATCTCATATATGGTATTCTAAAACGGACTCTTATCATCTCTCTAGAGGTTTTCTTAGATGTATATAAGGTCCTAATGTGTAAATGATGAGGAAAAAATATTTCCATCTACTGATATTTCTATATATAGATGATTTAATCATCACATGGAGCTACGTCTCCTCCATTGTTGAAGTGAAGACTACCTTTCATGGCAGGTTTTCTATGATAGATATCAGACTATTACATTATTTTCTTGGTCTTGAAATCAACCAGAATGATTCAGTAATAAATATGTCTCAGTCCAAGTATGCCAAAGATATACCTAACATGTTTTATATGACATATTGCAATCCATCTCCAACACCCTTTTAGTTAGGGGTTCAACTATAGGATGTCATTCCATCACTCTTGGTTGATTGTAATAGATATTAATAGTTGATGGGGAGTCTTATATACCTTACACACTCTTGACCATACATCTCTTACGCGGTTGGATCAGTTTCGAGGTACATGTAGAAGCCACATGAGCTTCACTAGAAGGCAACAAAGAGGATTCTTAGATATGTCAAGGGGACTACTAGCTTTGGTATACACTATGCAGTAGGATATTCCTTAGATCTTATTGGTTACACAGGCTCAAATTAGGTAGGAGATGGCATTGATTACAAGTCTACTTCAGGATATGTCCTCTACCTTGGATCAAGAACTTTTTTATAGTGAAGTAAGAATAAATCAACAATTTATTTATCATTAGTAGAGGAAAATTACAAGGGTGTAATGAATGTTACCACTCAGGATATTTGGTTGCAGCACTTTCCTATAGAGTTAATAATTCTTTTTCATTATCTGAAATTTATATGGTGTGATAATTAGAGTACTCTCAAGTTGTGTAGATACCCAATTCAAAGGAATTGGACCAAGCACATCAAGGTCCATATGCACTTTATTTGAGGAAATATTTAGGATGGAGTCATTGGTATAAAGTTATTGTTCGACAACATAGGTATTCCAACAGAGGATGAAAAACTTCAGTAAACAATCACACAATCAAATAAAATATCAACACATTGATGTTTTCACATGGTAAAACCCCTACGGGGAAAC